>HF684330.1:18520-29606 GCA_000341915.2 Megaselia scalaris
TCTATTAAGATGTTATTGTATATAGAGTACGCTTTGCTCCGTTCTTAAGAAAACAACTCCTCCATTGCAGACCAAGTTTCCAGCCGCTTCGTTCCCTCCAAAGGTGCAGAACACGCTTCTTTCACGGGATACAATTCTGTATAGCTCCTCTTTGCTCCTCGCTTTAAAAACACTACTCCTTCAGTAACAGGCGATGTTTCCGGTGTCTTCGCTCTCTCCAATGTGGAAGAAACCACTTCTATAGGATGTATTGCATGGATGCCAAGGTACAAATTTCCGAAGTCTTTATACAAATAAGGAATTTAGCACCTGACGGCGACAATTTCCTGTATATTGTTTTAAAATATGTTTTACAATCTACGACGATCGCCAACCTAATTTAGAGAGGCCTTATTTGCATACTCAGTTCCATGGTTCAAAGTTGAATTTCATAAAAAGGGTAACCCTCATCGTGGAATGAATGAAAACAAAGAATATACTTCATTGTCCCCTGAATCCAGCTTATGATTCGTTGGGAACTATTTCTTGGTTTTTTACCCGCGTTTTCCTACCGGTTGGAAGAAGCATGATTTCCGAGGAGGAGCAGATTCATTCATCATCTCCACATGACTCACTCATCTCAGGCGCTTTGTGTGGATCCTCTTAGTTATTTGACAAGCCTAAAACAATTGGTACAGTTCACCATTATACTTGATTCTCCTTTCACCATTAACGCATAAGACACCAAAGATCATTATCAAAGAATAAAGGCATCATTCAGTCTTGTGATCTTGTAGTCCAGAACTATGAATCATAGATCAGTACTGGCACGACAAGCTCGTGGTAACTTTTCTCTCTTCTGCTTGAGAGCATGAACTTGCATCGACAATGCGGATGACGTGTAGTTTTAAGCGCTCATTATTGAAGCAATCATCTAGTATGCGGCAGAAAACAGGCTGATACCTCTATAGTCTTTCCAATTGCTTCTATCACCTTTCTTATGACTGGACATATTATGCTTATGTTCCATTACTCTGTATCAATGTCAATGAGCGTTGTAAAAATAGCTCTACTGGCCTTAAAAGTTCTGCTTTACTATTGCGCTCTTGTTTTTCTAAGCGTCTATTTTTCAACATCGCAAGCCTTACAATCTCCCTCCTATTGGATTTGTACCCTTTCTTTGTGTCTTGGTTGTTTATCTGGATGCTTTGCTAATAAAGTTTATCCTTCTCAGAGGCAGTTTCGCTATATACTTGGTCTCTACATCCAAATAACCTTTGAGGGTTCTGCAGTCAGTGCAGGTATTTGCACCACTTCAGCATATTTCGAACATAGGCTATCAACATATAGATCCATAGAAAAGGTGGATAGATGTCCATTGACCTTTTCTCCAAATCGAGTTCAAAGTTACGCTGAGGGTTGGTTTCTAAATATAGGATATCCTACAGTGTATTTGTGGTCACACAATATTGTGATCTATGTCACATCTGGAAGATCTTATGCCCAGTATATTTGAATCATTACGTGTATCGCAGATAAAACGGACTACCTGGCTTCTTTATGATTCATGTTTAAGTGGTTCCATGTCTGAAGATGAATTTTGGAGTGCGGGAAATAGATGCTTCTGACAACCGAACTTGTCGATGCAGCAGAAGAAACCGTTGTCACTGGTTCGTATAGGCTGTGCTTTCCAATGGTCGATCATCCTCAGTGGGTTAATCATATCTTAGTGGATCGTTATCCATCGAGACACACAATATCTGGTTTTTCTGGAATTGCAACTATTATAGTGGATTCGGAGGAACCCTTTGGAGGCCTTTGAAGTGTTTCACAAAAATTTTACAATTGCAAGGTACTGTATTTACAAAATTTTTTTTAAAATGTTATCAATAATGTTGCAAACGTTTTTATGTATTTCAAATATAATAATTTTAATATACGAAATGTTTCATAAACATTTAAAAATGTATGGTCTCTCATTACAGTGTTTGTAATTACATTGTTTATAAAAATTTTGTAAAATGTGAGCGACAAATTGTATTATTTATAATAAGTTTATGCCATAACATTGTTGCAAACCTTTTGAGGTGTTTCAGAGAAATATATTTTTTATATTCGAAATTATTTAATAACATTTTACAAAATGTTGACAAACAAAATGCAATAAAATTATGACACAAAAATGTGCAATATTTTGTTGTGTTTACAAGAATAAGCTGTTTCAGAAACATTTTTAATATAAAAACTTTAGTATATAGAAATGCTAATTTATTCATTTTTTTAAACTTCAAATAATCTTTTAAATAAATTAAAATGTTATAAATCCATTTCTTTTATATATTGCGAATAATTGAATTACTTGAAATATAAATAATATTTCAAGTATAAATAAACCACAAACAAATTCCTTTTCAAAAATATACATATTTTATTCAAATATAAAACATAAAATATATACAAAACAACCAAAATATATATATTTGTCAACTTTGTAATAATTTAAGTGTTTTGTTATTAAAACCCCAAAAATAAATATAATATATTTAATTTAAAATTCAAATAAGATAATGCATTGGATAAAGCTTATTTGATCCTTCCATCTTGTTTTTCATTCCACATACATATATATTCTTTTCACTCCTGTTTATATACACTTTTTACAAATTTACATAATTATCTTCCATGAAATTCATATATAAAAGTAATTTTTTCTTGCTCAAAATATTAATACTTTGTATCCAGTATATATAATAATATTTCTTTGAGATGAGACTTTTCAGATTAAAAATTTAAATCTAGAAACTGAATAAGATAGAATGAAGTGTTTTCTGTGAAAGATGTGAGGGGGGGGGGGTTTGATGTTGGTTCTGTTGATTTTTGAGGGGATGTTTTCCAATTTCTAATGTTTCTCTTAAAATTAATTCTGCGTTGGACTGTCAGGAATTTCAGGAGCGCTTCAAGATGCAGATTAGTTTAGTAAATAGCAAGTGCAGTAAATTGAAGGAAAGATATATATTTCTTTATATTTATATTTACACTTCCATGAGTTTGATTTATTTATACAATGGAAGGAATTTCAGGGGCGCTTCAATATGCACTGAGTTGGTATAGTTAATAGCAAGTACAGTAATTTGAAGGAATGATATTATTTTTTAATATTGTCCTTTAAACCAAGACACTTAGATTAGCAATTAGGTCATCTGTTGTTTATAATTTGTTCTTTTACACATTTTACAAACTATTCGAAATTGTATAGCTCTTTTATATGTTTGGGTAATTTATTAAATTCTTCGAGTGAGATATTTACTACATCATTTAACATTCTGTTGGTTTTAAAAGGAGCGATGTTTCTTCAGTTTCTACTTGGATATCTATGAGTTTCTTCAAATCTAGTTAATCTGATATTGGTTTTTAATTCAGTGTGGCTTATTTTATATATGTATTTGCATCGTTCAAGTTATATTAGCTCATTAAGACTCATGGAATTTGTCAAATGGAGAAGATTTTCGACTGGAGTGTACCAATCCAAATTAAAACGAATTTTTAGTACTTTATTCATTAATATTTGAATTTCTTTACACAGGGAATCTCTACATTGACTCCAAATTAATATATTATGTGTTATTTTTGAAAGTATATAAGCATTGTATATAAGAGTTGAAGTGCTTATATTAATTTTTGGCATCTTTTTAAAGCACTAATGCTTTAATGCCTTTTGCTTGTGATAAGTAAAACTCATCTTTTCATCTAAAATAACTCCCAAGTATTTAACTGAAGATACTTTTTCAACTTTTATGGAATTAATTTCGATGTCCAATTCAATATCAACTTTTCTGGGTGATTTAAAAATCATATAGCTGGTCTTTGATTCATTCATAACTAACTCTTTCTCTTTTAACCAAAAAGAATACTTTTTTAAATCTTCTCTTATTTGTAGTTGCAACAGTTCTTTGCTCGTATTGTTATATAGGAAACAAGTATCATAAGCATATATGGTTGGAAGACCTTTCATGCAGTGGCGGATCCAGACTTTCATTAAGGGAGGGCCATCCAAAAAATTTGATTTTCTGCGGTAGCGAAGATTTTTTGAGTCTATAATGATCTAGAAAGAAAAATTTAAAGAAATACAAAGAAATGCTCGCGCTAGCGAATTTTTTTAGAATTACTCTACAAAATCGTAAAAATTAGAGCATTTTTCACAAGTAAGGGGGGGGGACATGCTAAAAAAGTTATAATGCCACTTCCTGATTTGGACGGGACGCGCAAGGAAGTGGATTATAACAATTTGCACTGATGGATCGCCACCGACTCCTGTCAGAGAAGTATCTTTTGGTAAGGAGCGAACAAACTCCTTGAGACAAGAGTTGCTGGAAAATTAGCGAACTAATTCTTTTCCTGAAGAACGTCGTAGACAGCAACCTCGCGGACGGAAAATCCAACTAACATCTAAAAAGCAAACTAACTCTTTGGATAATACCGGATCCAAGAAGTGAGCTAATTTATAGGCGGCAACCTCGCTGACAGCAGAACCAACTAACATCCAAAGAGCGAACTAACTCTTTGGATCAATCCGGAAATCCAAGAATTGAACTAACTACTTGGACCAAGAATGGCAGATAAACTACAAAATGGCGTCCAAACAAAACTTAGTGGACGCCAATAAATTCTTCTTTTCCTTGGAACTTATTTCCAAGAACTTATTATTAATTTATATTCTTGGAAATGAACTAATTTCCAATAATTCCTAATGAAAATAGTTAAAACTAAGGCGATGAAACGCGCCGGTGAAAATGGTTTTTTTTTTTGTTTTATGTCTTATATATAAGAATAAAAGAAATCATTTCTCACTTTCAGTGTTTTAAACTTTTTTAATTGAATTTTTTCAAATAATTATTAATTTTTTTATTAATATTTTCACTTTTATCGGCAGCCTCTCGATTTCAATTTCTTATGACCGACTTTCTACAGTTCCTAAAATCGACTGTAATTTTCCTTTCTCTTTCCCGTAATTTCCAAAAACTCTTAAATTCCTCTCGTTCACTTTCCAGTCTCTCTCTAAGTTTCCAGTTTTTAAAATATTTTGGGTTTCCAGACGGAAAAATTCAAATATATTTTCTTGTTTTGAATTTAAATTGAAATATATTGGACCGTCACAAAGTGCAAAAGTTTCATTTTTTCAAGAGAAAATTCATATCTTCACCAACACTCGAATTATTTCAGACTACGGATGGTCTAGAAAACCTTGCCAACAAATCACTTATGGTCACAAGTTATTGGAAGCTCTCGACATTATAGAAGAGTATTTGAAATTAGTAGAAAACTGAGGAACCTGATTCACTGAAGCAACTTTAATTATTTGCTTGATAGTCTCTAGTCGATTATTTCATTATCTTAAATAAATGTATATGTATAAAGAGGCATTAGGACAGGCACTGGGCCTTCGTTATACGCTAAGTTCGGTGGGCATCGGGCAAGACTAACGCCATACAATTTGGACTCAACTGCACCCGTAAAACTAATTGAGTAGCTACAGAGATGTAACTATTCAAGTTCCTGATTTACTTAAAAAAATATGACTTCTATATATGGTCTTCTCAAGGCATTTGTAAATACTCCAGTTTTTGTTGGCTGGTCAAATGATCGATTCATTGGTTCCGATTTTTTTTATTTTGTTTTAGTTTGTAATCTTTTTCCGGTATGAATTCATTTGTATAACATTCCCAAGGGTGGAGGGGTCTCCCCCTCAATCACTTGAATTTTAATCGTTTTTTGCCTACACACTCTTTCAAAACAATAAAATTAATTGTAAATTTTTATTAAACAAAAAATTAGAAATACTGGTATCCATTTTTGCAACGAAATATGTGTATTCTTGAATAAACTTCTTATTTCGCGGCTTAAGAAACATTTCACAATTATTTATATTTACTTTTTTCGAATTCTTCTACACGACCAAACTTTAGCTAAGACCTCAGCCTACCACCTTTTTCATTATTTTAAATATATATAACAAAATAATTCTTATACAAAAATTATCCTAAACCAAAAAATCGATACATATTAAAGCAAACTGAAGGAAACATCTCCCACACAAACATCTGCAAACTGCAATTTGGAATGTCCTTTAGTAAAAATAACACAATTGCGCTTTAATTAAATTGTGAGTAAAAATACAAAAATAAAATAAAAGTAGTCATAGTAGCACAAATGATTTCCCTCCCTGATGGGCTCTGGAAAAGTGCTGATGAGATCACTAGGAGAAAATTGAATTACAGACTTCAAATTTTCCAGACAAAACGTTTCTAATTATGAAATATTGTTCTTAAAAAAATCCAAAAATTAAAGATTTCTTAATTTTCTTATTATAAATTTAGAATTTTTAACAACAATTTTAGTATATTCAAAAAAAAATTATTCATTCTTTTCTTTTGTAAAATTTCAGATATTTCCTATAAAAAGTAAAGTTTTGGTATATTTCATATATTTAATAAAAGAAAAAGTTATTAAAAATTTCCTCTCTGTGTATTTTCCTCCTCAGTTTGCTTGATTTTTGCTCAGTTCACTCTAAGCAAATACAAACAGGGGCTGTGAGAAACGACGGAAAGGAAAGGAATATCATATCCTGGCAACGTGTTAATCTGTCATAACTATCATTTCCAACATTATTAAAACGTCATTAATTATTATAACATCATAAGGACATATTTGCGACTCGTTGCCTAACTCGATTTGCTAAATGTGACGAACCATTAACTGATTACAAAGAAACGGCCATTTTTACATTGGAGAGTTAATTTTCCTGAGTTGTTGGTTTACGTTTTTTTTCTATTTTACTATCATTCTTAGGAATTTTATCAGAAAAAATTTAGATTATATTTAAATACTAGCTGCCTTAATCATCTAGATTAACCTAAAATTCTACTATTAAAAATCAAATTAATTAAAAAAACCGTAATTTTATTTTCCATAATTACTACGGCTTATTTTGCGATTTTTAGTAAAATAAAAATGGAAAACATCTATTAAGGAATTTAAAGCGTTCTCTGAAAGAGTAACACTTCTGGGGGGGGGGAATTGGCCAATTAGCCAGGAACGGAGCAAAAAATATTAGAATTGTTTGAATTCTCTTGTAAATAGCCTCATGGAAGCAAATAATTTGATTTCATTGTAATAATTTGTGTGAAATGTGATATAATTCATTCAAGGATTTGGTAGAATTTGAGGGCTTTTATTGACCAGGCTTTTATAATGTGAAGAGGATTTGTTTGGCAAATGTTAGAGATTTAATTTGAATTGGTTATATTTATCATTCAGAATTAAAAAGTAAATTGATATATATTTGCCTCATGTGATATAGTTTCCTTCCATATGATTGATTGAGGCAACTTTTCCTATTAATTTTATACAAATACAAGGCTATAAAATAAATTGGAAGCTTCAGATTAATTAAAATTTAGAACACTTTTAAAATAAATGTTTATTTTCGCTTTAAATCCATCAATTAGCTTTAAATCCATTTAATTGCTTGTAAAGATACAATATAAATTTATAGATTATTTATTAACAATTCATAAAATTTGAAAAGTATAAAATATTCACATTCACGCTTGGAAAATATTTCTACGAAATTGCAATACAATTTGAATAAATAATATTAGATTTAAAACCGTATCAATCACTCATTTTAGAATGATAATATGCATATATTTGCATGCTATCGCGTTTATCACTTCCTTCCATAGCAGTATTCATAATAAATTTATTTTGCACTATGAAAATTTATTTATAATATAAAATATTTAGTATATTTATAAAATATGAGTTTTTGCATTTACTGAAAAACATTTCATACACTGTTTTGGAAAGTTTTGAAACAACAAGTTTTGAGCTTTGAACATAAGAAATACGCGAATGGTATTCTCATCTTTGACAGGAGGATTTTCGTTTGTAATGTTTTCATCCAACCTTCGGAGTGTCCCTAGTTTGATAGAATTGGGGAAATATCGAAAACATAAAAGCTCGAAGTATTAGAACTAAAATCTCGAATCTAAGAATATCGAAATATAATACAGGTGCACTTGCCACATGTCACATACGAATATTACAATCTTAGATATCAGAATTGATTTTAGGCTACTTTCTTCATGTTACATGAAGTTTACGTTACGGAAGAAAATTTCACTTTAAGCAGCAATTTTCTAAGAATTTTCCGATATTCCTCCTGAATTTTGTACATAATGCTCTCTTTCTACAACCAATATACACCATTTTGGAAAGGTGGTGATCTCAGGAATTGAAAAATTGGGTAAGGAAGGAATTTCTGAATAAAATAACAATTCCCTCCTCCTTATACCTTTTTGGAAAGGTGGTGACTTCAGAAGTCAGAAAATGGCAAAGAAGCAATTTATGGTGGATGATTCCCTGCTCCTATGACCAGAAGATCCATCAAAATTTTTACTATATACAATATGTACCTTTTTGAAAAGGTGATGTCCTCAGGAGTCTAAAAAATGGCAAGGAAGCAATTTCTGGACTGGTGGTATATTCCCTGCTCCTATGACCAGTGGTTCCATCAAAATTTGGACTATATGCAATATGTACCTTTTTGGAAAGGTCGTGACCTCTAGAGTCCGATGATGAAAGTCAACTTTGAATGCCTGAACTCAGTATGCAAGGCGGATACTCTACACACTGAGCTACGGGCTCTCTCAATTTTTTACATATGTAATCAATATTTCTTACATAATGTAAAAGGGGGGGGGGTGTGTTTCATTTTATACTTCTATTTATCCCTAAAATGCGATTCTCAATTAGTAGATTTAAACGACATCTAGCTAAAGGCTTAGTCATTATGTCAACAACTTGGTCTTCAGTTAAATTTTTTTCAATTTTCAATTGCCCTTCTACAACTTTTTCTCGAACAAAGAATTGCTTTATGGCAATGTGCTTGATTCTAGGATGGAACTCAGGATTTTGTGCCAATCTTACAGCTGCATCAACTTGTAGTATATGGAAGAAGAAACTGAAGAATTTCCTCGAACAATCTTCTAAGCCACATATGTTCTATAGTTGCATCGGTAGCTGCAATCAATTCAGCTTCTGTTGTGGATGTTGCTAAAATAGGCTGCTTTGGACTTAACCAGGAAATAACTCCTAAAGCATTCTTGCCTTTGACTTAACAGGAAATAACTCCTCCAGCATACTTCACAACAACTACAGAAGTAGATCGTCCAGTTCTTGTACATCCTCCAAAGTCTGCATCACTATGGCATTCTAAGATTCCTTTTTCGCTGCTTTTATAACAAATAATATTTTCTTTGCATAAGTTTTTTGGTGAATCTTAATTTGATTATTTGACTTATCAATTTCTAGTCCAAGTTAGAAATCTGCTGTCTTTGCGACAATTTTGAACTCACTTCTAAGTTCATCCAGAAATACGTCTAAGTCCTTAGAATCAGAACCAGCTATGAGTCCATCATCAACATACAAGACTAAAATCACCTTTTTTCCATTGTTTTCTCTAATGTACATGCAAGTATCAGCATGACTTTCCCTGAATCCAAGCTTCTTCAAAAATCAAATCAAAATCTCTTATTGCAGCATCTTGGGGACAGTTTAAGTCCGTAAAGATTCTTCAAAAGGCAGACATCATTAGATCCATTTTCAAAACTCTCCGGTTGATTCATACAGATCTTTTCTTCTAAATCCCCATAAAGGAATGCTGTCGATGCCTAAAATTGTTTCAGGTGCAATTTCTCTTTTGCTGCAATACTTATAACAGAGCGAATAGTTGCTAGCTAAGCTACTGGACTAAAAGTTTAATTATAGTCGACTAAATTTTTATATCTAAAACCTTTGGCGACAAGCCTTGCTTTATACCGCTCAATACTTGCATCAGGATTCTTCTTAAGACAGAACACCCACTTGCAAGGAATTACTCTCTGACTGCTTGCCTATATTCTTCACATGGTTTACTTTTCCGCAGCCATTATTAAATTTCCAAAACGATCTGCTCCTCTTATCAATGTCCTGTCTCTTAAAATTCTTCTTGGTAGTAATTCAATTTAGCTCTCTTCGTTTGTATCTGAAGTCAAATTTGATTCATCTTCAACATGAGTTCTTTTGTCAGTTGAAGTGTCTTCTTTTACAAGCTGTTTCTCCCTAAGATTTTCTTCTACTTGACCATCTTCTCGAGCAACTTTTCTTCATCTCTTGTATTCAGATATTTTTTTGAAAGGTAGTTCCACTGTTTTGTCTTTTTGAATATCCTTGGAAATAAATTCTTTCATCCTTTCACTATTTCCAAGAGTTTCTTGGAATATTACATCTCTGGAAATAAGAATTTTGTGGTTTTCCTTTATGTAGACTCTATAAGCTTCATCTTCGTTATAGCCTACAAGAAATCCTTTGACTACCTTTTCATCCATTTTTCTTCGTTTTTGAGCTGGTACATGAACATAACGATTAGATCCAATTACTCCATGATCCAATGTTTCATTCTTGGTTTCTTGGACTCTTTAATACTATGCCCATGTGCTTTGGCATTCTGTATACCATATTTGAAAGCTCCCTTGACATCAGACTTATTCCTTAATATGAATCGGTACCTAAACTTGGTGTAACTATCTTTCAACACAGCTAAGTATCGTTTCTTAGCGAAAGATTCATCAAAGGGTCCACAAATATTACCTGTTAGAAGTTCCCCAGGTACTGTAGGCTTTTGAGTTACTCCAAATAGTAGACGATGCTACTTTCCTTATACACATGGTATACACAGTTCTTTCTCCAATTTGACGTTAATACCCAACTCCTTTTGAAGTAGATGAACGATATGTCTCTTGTCTTGGTATCCCCATCTTTCATGATATAACTGAAGCAGCGAACTTCCTCCAACAGCTACATTTATATCCGGTATTGGCTCAGGAATAATTGGCCTTCAAGAAGTACTATACCATTTACTTGTAAAGTACAGGATATTGCTGATGACTTGAACACACTTGTTGAACAATTATCTTTAGCTGCAAATTTTTAGACACCAGCCACCCGTTGATAAAATTGATCGACTAATGGCTCTGGATAACTAACTAGTAGTCGTTGATTTTTAATT
>HF684537.1:5660-15805 GCA_000341915.2 Megaselia scalaris
GGGGGGGGGGGGGGGGGGGGGGGGGGGAGGTGTTATTGCTACTTTTAGTAATTTTTAATATTTAAAAGAAGCAATTTTTAAAACTTTTAGTAAAAATTACTACTTCTGAAATTTTACTACTTAAAAGTAGTAATTTTTAATTTTTTTTTTCTTTCCGTGTAAGAGCAATTAAAAATAAATAACCACAAATTTTTAGCATGGGAAATATTGATTCATAAAAGATTCTGCTGATAAAACATATCGTACCTAAAAAGTACCTTAAACTTAGTAATATAGTTCATTGTATTCCTTTTCATGTACGCTCTACAAGTTTTTATTTATGCCATTACTCTATTACGGGCTTCCGAAGTCAATGGACAAGAAGGGTATGTTACAAGGCGGCGGTACTCTCAAGAGGTGGGTTACTGTTTGCTCCTCACTTAGATTTTATTTAGTATATTAGTATTCTCATAATGTCTTGTAAAAAACCCTTGGTGGTCACTCTAAATCGAAGTCTGGATACCCCACTGCTTGTTCGTAAATAAGACACCGAAAATGGTGTGCTAGAGGATGGCGTAATGACTTATATATAGAGCGTTTATATCAGGGAAGAATCTTATTGAGTGAACATACAAAGCATATAAAGAGAGAGGTAAAGTAAATTCGCACCATTTGTACGAACTTCTATTTAATAAAAGGAAATTCGCACGGGTGCGAGTTTACATGAGCGGGAAAACTCGCACTTAAAGCATACTTCTAGGTGTTTCACCAGAAACTTGTTCCGCCACTACATATATATTCCATTTTGGAGGGTACGAAGCGGCCGGAAACTGGGTCTGCCACTGCAGAAGTCATGTTTTTAGTCGCGGAGCCTATATAGTCAAATCTGTTGACGGAAGTAAGTTGTATCACATTCGAGGGAGCAAAGCGAACCGGTGCGAATTTGCTCTTTTAAAAGTGGTAACTCGCACCGGTGCAAGTTTCCTCTATATAAAGTAGAAATTCCCACCCACTATGCGAATTTGCACTCTTTTAAAGGGAGATGCTAACCTTTATCGGCAAAAGAGACGAATATTTGTAAAAGAGGAAGACCAAAACCTCGAAGTACTAGAAGCCAGGAACTAGCCAAAGAAATTTTATAAAGGTCATTTTCCAATCCGCTAGAATAAATCGGATGAGCTTTTAACAAAGAACTTGCCAGTGATCTGCTAATGACGACCCAATCAGAGTCACACATCAAGACGAGACGAACGCAGAAAGAATGCTAATGCTGAAAGTCAAATTCTCGAAAATCAAGTATTCCAAGTTGACACATTCCATCTTTTCATCGACTACAAACAACAATATGATACTCCATTAAGAATTCAAAACAATGGACCAGCTTGACATCCCCAAGAAACTCATCAAACTTTACCAAATGACTTTGAATGAGTGTAAGAGTAACAGGTAACACTCCTGATAACAATACAACAGATTCTTGAAAACAACCAAAACGTCGTCACCTAAACTTGAACGTTTGTCATTACTATTTTTTTACAAATCGTCATACTTTTGTTTATTATCGTCATACTTGTTTATGTATTCATCATACTATTTTGTGCTACCGTCATACTTTCGTGTATAGTCGTACAACAGGAGCGCAGCGACCGGAAACTTGGCCTGCAGTATCAGGACTAGTTTTTTTCAGCGCGGAGCAAAGCGGAAGCCTATATAGAATTACTTCCTTTGGCAGAACCGTACTATTAATTCTAGTTATATCTTATTAAAAGAACGTAATTTATGTGGGTGACGGTTTATTAAAAAAGTATTTCGATTTAAAGTGAGAGAGCCGTAGCTTAGTGTGTTGAGCATCCGCCCTGCATACTAAGTTCCAGTGTTCAAAGTTGACTTTCATCAAGTTAATCTTTCGAATAATGGGTTAACAGCATAGACGCCGTTGCTCTCTCCACATAACACTGCTTGAGTGGCATTCAATTTATCTCACAAAATAAATGGGGGGGGGGGGGGGGGGGGGTTCAAGCAATCTATTGGTTCGTTATGGGAAGTGTTTTTTTTATTTCGATTTAAAAAAGATAGTATAACGATTATTATAAAAGTATGACTAATTCTTGTTGGCAGACAAAAGTTTTTATTTTAGTTGAATTTCATTTAAAAAAGTATGACAAAATTTAATTTTTAGGACAATTTCGTCCAAAATGGTGATGATTTTGAAAATTCTTAAGCCATTCCTGCATATGCAGATAACATTGATGTCATAGGAAGAACGTAACCCGAAACCAAAGACGAATTTCTGAGGAGTCGTTATAACCATGAAATGTACCACCTCTACCAACACCAGTCTGAAGAGGTGAACCACTCATCGATTTTACATTCAAAATGTAGCAGGTTATTAGTTTATATTTTTATTAGTACTCTCATAAGGTCTTATAAAGACCCACTTTCTTGGTAGATGGTCCTCCCTAAATCAAAGTCTGGATCCGCCACTTCTAGTGTTCGTAGATAAAACCACAATCCTCACGTTCTTAATATGGGTTCTAAATATTAATTAGAACCCATATTAAGAACGTGACAATTGTGGTGTTTGTAATTTTTTTGCATTTACACATATATTAGTCACTTATAGCTATACTAATGAGAGGAGCAGATAATAACATCAAGTTCTGCTACATGGAGCTGAGACTCAGAAAAATCCCTTGATTTGCACTGGAAAATCACCTATATCAGTAATATCTTTAGCTGGATTATGCCGAAGGATCGTGAGCTATAAAGTAAAGTATACCAGTGAGATCTTGTAGGCAGTACATCCGGGCAGACATCTAAATAGGTATATGGAATGTATTTTTTGGTGAAAATTGGAATCTTGATACTCGAATACGATGATTTCTACATACTATGAGATCTATAGGAAATAAATTAGATCAGATTACCCTCAAAGGAGATTATTGGTACTATATTCTTTATAGAGAGTTGACAAATTCTTTTTGTAACTTTCTAATTAATGACATTTACATAACATATACAATTGCAAAGGTATCAAAATTGCATGTTATGTAAATGTCATAATAATGAAAGTTACAAAAAAAATTGTCAACTCTATAATGAATATAATACCAACCAAAATCCAGCCCACCCTATAAAAGACCAAGAATAAAAAAAGATAAACATAAAAAAGGAGAGCTTTTTCATTTCATTCCCTGCTGATGTTTATGTTTTTGTTGTAGTTGAATCAGGATCTGAACTCATTCAAGATGTTTCTTTTATGTCTATTCGAGGACATCGGTGGCCACTTGAGTGGCCTTTCTGATTTACTCCATTGGCCACCATAAAGGCCTGCTTTGCCATGCCACTCGTTCACTACTCAAATCAATTCAATTGAATTGAATCCAGTAACAAGTAGTGGAATTAATCGAAAATATACTCTGGGGGAGATACATTTCAAAGATACACATAAAACACAATACAGCTAAGCACAGGGAAATGGAAATCTATAGGATATCCGTGTTTTTTGTTTGCTGTTTGATGAATATCAATGTCCGTCTAGAGATTTTGAACTTTGCTTTAGATGCTTCTGATTTAATTAATATGTACATTTTGGGCTTTTATATATCAATTGATAAGTCAGATTTAGTATCTTTAATGATTGAAACAAAATTTGTATTCCGAATATAAAACATATTAATGTTAATAAGAATTGTAGAAAAAATATAAAGTGGTTTACACACTTTCGTTTATAAGAGCTTTCTAATTCTTTATTGATTCTGGTTTATTAAAAACATACAGCTGAAATTGCTACTCTTTCGATGACCAGAAACTTGATTTTATACCAATAACATAAATTTAGTCTCCATATGCAAGAATCGAATGGGGAAGCTACATGATTACGCTAAGAAGTAAGTCTCTGAAAGTCTGGAGTTCATCATGTGTTTTATATAAGTAATTTATAAGCGACTAGGTTTTACCATCGCGTTCTTCGGTCTTGTCTACGCATTCCTATCAGTTGGGAGAAGTATGGTTTTGAGCAGGGCAGATTTATCCATCCATCTTAGTCGCCTTATGCGAATCCTCTCAGCTATGTTTGGAAGCCCAAACAATCGGTACAGCTCATCGTTGTACCGGATTCTCCATTCACTGTTAATGAATATGGCACCAAAGATCATTATCAATACCTTTCTTTCAAAGACTAAGAGCATTATTTCGTCTTTTGATGGTATAGCCCAGAACTTTGAACCATAGAGCAGAAATAGTATACGATAACTTTGTTGTACAGCTTTCATTTGGTTTTCCTGAGTAATATTCTTCTCTTTATCACTACAATGTCGTTTTTATAGGTTAACGACATTTTTCACATTGAGAACATGTACTTGGTCTTATCACCATTGACTATTAGATCTCGCAACCTCTTCGATCTCGAGGAAAATCCTCTCGACATCCGATTTCGTCCTTCCCATAACATCGATGTCGTCCGCATATTCCAATATCTAGCTGGATTTGTTCTCGTTGATCATATTGGATGTCGGAGAATTGGAAGCTCTCGGTGGGGGGGGGGTCAAAGTTCCGTCCGCAAGTTTTGGATTTATTGAATGATCGAAGATATATAATTTTTCTAACAAAAATAATTTCCTTCAGCTCGATACAATTTTTCTCTCCTCTCTTTTACTAAATATTTTCTCTTTATAGAAAAAAAAACTTGTTAATAGCTTTCTCTTTCCCAGAAGATTCTCTCATTTTCTCTTCTCTTTTTCAAAAGCTTTTTCTCTAAACCGTTTGTTGCAATCGAACATAAAACTATTGTTATAGTAGTTTCAGGAACTTGTAGTTGAAGACGATTTTTGTATTTAAATATATTTTTGAGAGATTTAAAATATTTTTTTTTTAATATAAAATCATAACAAATATAAACATATTTTATAATAAAATAAATAATATTTTCTTCGCAACTTTCTTCGCCATTTCGTTCATACATTAATTTCATTAAATACAATACAAAGCTGGAGCAGTGAAAATACAAGAATGAAAAAAAATCTACGAAAAAAGTTAATAACGTATTTTTATGTTTTTAACTTTGAAAGGAAAAGGAAACAGGATCCAGAATATGAATGTATGTCTGCATTTTTGCATATTTTTAGAGGATTATTCTTTTTTTTCGAGTTGGAAAAACAACAGAATTTTTCGAAAAAGAATAACAAAAGTTTTAAAATTTCGTTAACAAAACAAAAGAATGAAAAGTTTTTACAAAAGATTTATTCTTTGAGTATTTCTCTAAATATGGATGCAGTCAGATTTATTTGAAACATAATTTTTATATAAAACTAGCGGTTTGGTATTGCTTGGGATTTCTGAAATTTATTGTTTATTAGAAAACTTTAGTTTTTTTTACATAGAGTTTTGTGAATTACACACGTAATTTACTTGTAATTTATTAACGTATGTTTTGTGAATTTTGTGAATAATTAATATTTAATAAAGACATTAATTTACGTAAATTACAGACTGCATACATCTTTATTTTTATCTCCCTGTAATCTTAAGTAATTTTTTCACGTTACGTAAAGCTTTACGTTACGTTACGAAGAAAATGTCATGTCAAATGTCGCTATTTCTCCGGAGTTTTGTACGTAATGGTCTCTTTCTACAAGCAATATTATTTTTAAATTATAAATGGAAACGGTGTATCAACCCCACCTCTTACAACGCCTATTAAATTTGTTTTTTTTTTTACATATAGTGGAGAAAATACGAAAGTGGGCGTGTCGAATCCGCCCCTAATCGCGTTTTTACAATTTTCGACCTAAGTAGAAGAGAAGAAAAATTTATACTTCGCATCTTTTTTTCTCCTGTCCACGCCCACTTTCAAATTTATTTTATATTTTTAAAATAAAAAAGAAGCGTGTCGACTTTACTTATAATTACGCCCATCATTTAATGTATTTACTATTTTCCATTTAAAAATAGAATTAAAAAAACACGGGTGATTTATGAGAAGTGAAACTTGAAACATAACAAATTAGTCGACATGCCCACTTTTTTATTTTCATCTAAATATAAAATAAAATTAAAAGTGGGTGTGATTAGAAGAGGAGTCGACACGCCCACCTTTTTATTTTCATCAAAATATAAAATCAAATTTAAAGTGAACGTGGTTAAGAGAAAAGTCGACAGGCCCACTTTTTCATTTTAATTAAAAGTTCAATTTAAATTCAAAGTGGGCGTGGTTGGGGGGGGGGGGATATTGAACCCCTTACAGTCTTGAAACAGTTGGAGATTCACCCACAGCTTTCACGCAACACAAATTGTTTCCAAGCGTCATTTGTCTGAGTTTGATGAGTTTTGAATGGATGCCAAATTGGTTCATTGCTCGGAATAGCTTATCCCTAGTTGGAGTATCATAAGCTTGACGAAATCTATAATCTAAGTTATGAATTTCGATGTTGTACGCATAGGTCTGCTCAAGGATATGTCTAAGAATGAAGAGTAGTTCTGTCATAGACTTTCCAGTCATAAAACTCCATTGATAAGGATGTCGTGCTCAGACAGGATTGGTGCAAGGATCTTGTAGACAACATAAAGTATTCAGCCCTCAAGATTGGCACCTAGGGTCTAATTTCCGTACTCTTTAAAGAAGATAAGAATTTTTCCGATATAATACTGGACATTAGCACAGGTGCTAAATTACATTGTTCTCTAAGGACTACGGAATTTGGCACCCTCAACAACATCAGAACCTAAGAGTTACCAACATCCGTTTTCAAATATCTATCTCTATCATGATGTTATTGTATATAGAATACGCTTTGCTCCGCACTTATGAAAATAACTCCTCTATGGCAGATTAAGTTTCCTAAGGGGCAGAACACACTTCTTTCATAGGAGGCAACTATGTGCAAGCTCCTCTTAGCTCCGAGCCTAAAAAAGAACTCCTTCAGTAGCAGGCCATGTTATCGGTCGCTTCGCTGCTTACAAAGTGGAAGAATGCACTTCTTTAGAACGTAATGTATGAAGTGTCAATTTCAGTATTTATTATAAAACCAAGAAATTTGCACCGATGTAATACCTGATATTATCACCAGTGCCAATTTCCGTTGTGACGACGGATATATGAAACTGACGACCCATTTCTCTATATGTGCCAATTTCCGTATTCATTATAAAAGGAAGGAAAAAACAAGGCACCAGTGCCAATTTTCGGTATGACTGGATGTATGCTGACGTTTCATTCCTCTGGCATAATCTCGATAATCCATATATTATAATGCTACTTCCAGTCCCGAGTTCTGTGTCGCCAGGAAGGATATCATAAACAACTTAAAAAAATGAGTTTAGGATAGCCAAAATTTCGGAAAAATAAAGTATAAGTCTAGTGAGCCAACCAGCTCCTAGACTTAGCACCAAGAAGCAAAAAAAACTTCTTGAATAATAACCACAGAGACACAATGCCCGTTGATTACACTAACCAGTAAAGATGGCGATTTACACAAGCAAGTAAATGACCGCTTAATTTTGTAGACTTAGCCTTGAGAACAAACCCATTGCCAAGAAACGCGATATTTTATAATACTATATATATACTAACGATGATCGGAATACTTTATAAGCTAATCCTTGAAAACCAACCCGGATATGAAACGATGGACGACATGCCGAAAGTTATGAATACTTGAGCCTTAAGAGACAACCAACTCTTAAGACACCGATGCGGAGACTCCAGGTTATCCTGTGATTTCCTTGAGAAACAACCAATTCTCCAGAATCGGATATAGCAACCAAGAGCTGTCGCGAAAGAGTGACACACGTCCTTAGAAACCAACCAATTCCCGAGAAATTTCAATTTTTCTTGAAAAAGGTTCTTTATTCCTCCTTCAAAATTCCTGTTTTTATTTGAAGTCTTTCGACTCCATCCTTTTGGATCTGTATGCTTTCTTTGAGGATCTCTATGTGGATGCTTCGTCCAAAGAATTTATTCTTCTCAAACGACCTTGTAGTATTCTTGGTTTCTGCAGTCCAATGACCTCAACGGATGTGCGCAGCACTTCATCATATTACTTCCATATATCTGTCAAGTGATTCCATGTCTGAATATGAATTCTGAACTTTTCGATGCACCAAAGAAAATCAGCCGTAGAAAGGAGCTTGACTTCATCCGTGTCATCCTCAGTGAGTGTATAGACGCAGATTATGCTGATATTTTAAAATTGCCAGTTAATCGAAACATATATAATCTCTAGTTGATCATTGTCCATGAAGATTCTCAATATTAGGCTTTCCCAAGTATTTCAAAGCTCACTTTAGTCTAATGTTTCTTTTGACGTCAACTGTAGAAGATGTCACACTTATACGAGCTACAATCGTCTATTTGTCCATCTTATAATCTCTTGCCTGGTCATGAATGATACTTAAACATTATCAAAAGCTTACTTTTAGAAAGCATTGATTCTGAAATCCTTATTAGCCCTCTAAATTATTTAACATCTGGTCATATCTGAATTATTAGGCCAATTGGATCTTGTCTCAATTTTTGATTAAAAAAATAAAAAAGTTTGATCTTTTCTTTTTGAATAATATTTCTAAAGTAAACTTTCAAATATTTCAGCAGCAGCATCAAACAAAGTGTATGTTGCAAACAATCTGAAATGAAGAACTTATGGAAAAAAAATATCGTTGCAACTGCAATCGTAGCGTAGTAGTTGGAGTGTAGTAAGAAAAGTGTGTTTGGAATGCAGTTTGTGATCGATATGATGTTTCGTCCAATATTATCGATCCAATCGATTCTATGTCGCATTGTGTCGCTCCATGTTTTCCATTTACAATTCACTTGTTGTAAGTCGCAGAAACTAAACAGGTTAGGAGAATTTCAAACTATCTATAAACTAAAAGTATATACTATGAAGAAAAAAAAACAATTATACAATTTACTTTTCAGCTAAAAATATTCCAAGTGACATTTCACTTTCGGTAAAAGGAATTCGAAATATCTTGAACACGGTGTACAATTGAATCTGTTCCCACGAGACTTATAAAGGATATTTATTAGATCTTGTTGGTCTTGGTCTTAGTTTTAGTATCTAGCTTTTAATTTTTATTACTATTATTTTATTAATCTCTTCTGTAGATCCATTTCATTTCAAATGAATTATGGAAAGTTTTATCTGGAAATTTGTATCATATTAAAAGACCGGACGATTTGATCGAGCGATAGTTTCCTGGGAAAACTTGTAAGCATTGCTTTGGTGTTATAAATTGTTATAAGTCAATTATGTTGAAAATTACCTTGTTTAATTTATACTATGTTTACTTACTCTTGTAGTAGAAGATGCAGTTGGAATCGTGGTTATTATTGTTAGTTACTTGTTAGAAATATTAAATGTGTTAGAAGATCAGGAAATCAATTTTACGCTTTGAGGAATGCGAATCCGCCATAATTGAAGACATTTTATGTTTAGTATTTATTAAAGAAATTGATTTATGTTTTTAATATTTTTTTTGTATACTATCAACAATTTTATACATTTACGTTATGTAAATAATGTCTAAAAAATAAAGCTAAAATTATTGAAATATTTGCCAAATGTTGGCTTTCAAAAATCTTTCTGTGACGAAATTTTTGATATTTTTTTTCAGCGAGACTAAAAATATTTGAATTATTTCAAATTTATTATTTTTTAGCTAGTTGAATTATTTTCGTTATTAAATTATTAAATTTACAATCAAAGAGCGTTTACTTTGTATTTTATGTAAAAAAAGCCAAATGTATTTTTTGTTTAATTTTCAATATTTGCATTAAGATTAGTACATTTTGTATTTAAAAGCTGTCATTACTTTATATGTCACTTCAAAATTGTTTTAAAATCATAATTAAATTGTTTTCCATGTAACTAATACAGACATTATGTAATTTATGTAAAAAATGAGATAACTTCCATATAAATAATTTTGAAACTTTTAGTTTCTTTCCAAAAGGTTTTGTTTTGTAAATAACCTTCAATGGAACTAGGAAATTGTAATATATTGTAAGATTAGCTTCTTTTATTTGTGGGTACCTTCTGTATACAGTAAATATGCTTCGGACTGAGGATAGCTTCTGTTCCAGAATTTGTTTAGTTTAGCAAATTTTTAATTTTCTCTTTTGAAATTTTGATGAGAAATTGGGCAGAGCACCACTTCAAAGTGTT
>HF684548.1:15075-30332 GCA_000341915.2 Megaselia scalaris
ATTGACGTAATTTCTTCTTAGTGCTTGTATTATAGATGAGGCAGTNATGGAAGGCAGCTATTGGTCAAGCGGAATCTAATTGAAGTTTCGTCATCGCTGGACACTCAAAATAAGAATAGCTGAAAAAATGCTACAATTTGTCAAAAAAGTGCAATTATTAGCACGCCAGCGTATTTGACAATTTTTGCTGGAAAAAAATTGGGGTGGGTGCATCTATTAACAGGTTTCACAAAATCTGCTAGTTATTTCACAGTTACCTCCCGGTGACCTCTCATCTATTAGGATCCTTTTTTACCTTTTTTGATCTTTTTTATATCAATCAAAAGTGACTTCGCTAATCTTCCACGTTATGTCTTTGAACCTAAGCACTTCCCATCATTTAACATAAATGTAATAATATTAAAGTAGATAATATCATTGAATTTTGAGACCTCGAGCATTCAGTAAAAAAGTGCAACTTCGATATTGATGTACTAATTTATATATTGTTCTACTTTTTTTTTATTTCTACAAATCTAAAATTACAAAAATAAATATCTATTATCGTTTTTCTTACTGTGATTATATTTATTAACTTATTTCTTCCACGAAATAATGATCAAATAAAACAAATAAATATGAAATTTTGAATCAACTTTTCTTTGGAAAAAAGAGTCATCTAAAATGATACAAAGTAAACAAAATCAGTATTGTCCAACGACGACCTTCAAGAACAATCAGTTTTATGACTCATATCAAAACATATATACAAATAACAGTCATTTTCAGATAATCAAATACAAAAATAGTCACAAAACTATATATATAAGTCGATTAAAGGCTTCGTCATGAAGAACATTGTGTGCAACCCTATGTTTTTCTAATCTTATCTGTTCTAGAACCCTATCGTTAAAAATTGTATATAAAAGTAAGGAAGTTACTTTCTTTCATCAGTTTATTTCCGAAAATGAAGATATTTACCGGCTTTTGTCTAATATTTGTAGTAATTTTGTTACTATCTTTTGGAGCTGAGATGCAAGCAAAGCCAGTCAAATCGGTAAGTTTGAGGAGACATTTCAATTTTTAAGACTAAACATGTGATGTTTGCAGGCTTTCCAAACCTGGCCCAAAGGAACTGCTGGATTCCGTTCTGTGAGAGCTGTAAAATGTCCTCCTGGATTCTTGAAAGACCGAAGAGGAGTTTGCAGAGAAATTTGGTAGAATACGGACTATAATAAAAATCTAAAGAATAAAAACAAAAATCTCATGGAATTTTGGAAAAAAAATATTTATTTGTAATATTTACAAGATAAAAACCACTAAAACTATCGAAATATGTCTAAAACCTTTCATCAAGAATATAATTTTTAAACAAACCATTATCACAAATATCTAATAAAAAATTCTTAACGAAATTACAACAAAAATACACAACAATCGAATATATAAATGGGATGGCAAGTCTTATATGAAAACCGTTGTTGAATTTGAATGATATATCAAGGATCCATTGATTCTACTTTTTGTACACGTAATCTTTTGTGAATCCGAATGAATTGGCCATTTCAAAGTCCTTTCTGTAGCAATCAAAGAAATCTCCTAGAGCTGGTCCTGGAGGAAGTTCACACTCCATGTTGCCTCCGTATTTAGCTGGTAAACAAGATCTGTCGATGTGTTTTGCAAGGGAGTTAAAATCCTTTCCGTGGAAGAAGATCTGAAAAGGATTTGGTTTTAGTATTTACTTTGAATATTGATGGTAATTTTAATTGTAAATATTCTAATCATTCTTATCTTATGTATTGAATTTAGAACTATCCCGTGCTCGAATCAATCACGACCTAGAAAAGGCACCATTAATAAAACACATAAAACAGATATGCAAAAAGTACTGGAGAAGTCATCATCACCACCCCTCAAAAGATCGGATGGACAGGAAAAGAGGATGTTAAGGATAGAACCTGACATCAATGCGACTACTTCAGGTGTCACCCTTCGAAACATGATTTTGGTGTAAGTTTTGCCGTTAGATGAAAAGCCAGATATCGCGTAACCCATTGGAAAAGTTATGCATGCTCCGAGTAATGCACCCATCAAGGGTTCCACCGAAGAAGTGAAGGACTTCTTTTACGGACACCTTGAGAAAGCGTATTCCACTATTCCAGCGTATGACAAGAAGTTGGTTTAGGGGAATTTGGAAGGTTTGAAGAGTTTCGTTATTAGAAGAATCTGTATCCCGCATCGTAGAATCCATTAGGTTTAAAAAGTGAAGGACTTCTTTTACGGACACCTTGAGAAAGCATATTCCAGCTTATGACAAGAAGTTGGGTGATTTTGGGAGATTTTAAGAGTTCCGTTATTAGAAGTATCTGTTTCCCGCATCGTAGAATCCATCAGGTTTAAAAAGTGATTTCCACAAATTCTATTGAAAATTTGATATAGCGAAAAGATGTCTGAAGAATCGAATAACAGCATAATCTGTCCTTTCCACAAGAAAGGAGACAAGAGTGACTGCAAAAACTACCCAGGAATCAATCTGCTCAACATCACACACAAAATCCTCGCATCCATCATGACTGAGCGACTGAAACCGCTTGTACTACGCATTGTCGGATCATACCAATGTGGTCTCATGACTTGAAAATGAACATTCGACAAACTTTTCACGCTCAGGCAGATCCTTGAGAATGACACTCCAACAAGAGATAAGATATAAGGTGCAACGAATCATTTTGGCATGCCAGAGAAGCTCATCAGGCTATACCAAATGACGCTATACGAAACACTGGAGTTGTGTGAGAGCTACAAATACAACAAGTTTCCAAACTAAGACAGGGTCCGCCAAGGTTCCGTAACGGATGCACTATCATGCTCATTATTCAACATTAGAGCGGCAAAAATCAACAAACTAAATGGTAGGACAAAACAGACATCAGAACTGCTATCGATGGTCTTGAAAATGCAGCCAAATCGAGAGGATTGTATGTAAATGCAAGGATTGTCTTAGCAAATAAATGTCTGTAAAGTCTCTATAGATTTCTAAGATCTAAGCAACTTTCGAAAAAGACCAAGGTAGGATTATAGTACCAGCTCGTACTACCAGTGCTTCTGTGCGATACCCGGCATCATTTTTGGGGCGTTTGGTGTCAATGGAGAATGGAGGATACGAAGTCAATAACGGAGCTAAAAAAGTATACTCAGTAACACCTGGAAGCAGTTGTTAGCTGTATAAAGGATAAAAGATCATATATCCAGACATAGATGGGCACAGCCAAGTATTTTGTTAATTACTTACTTAATTTACATGTAATTTATTTCCGTAAATTACGTAATTGACGTAACTAACCAAAATTGTGTATGTAAATTACGTAAATTACAGACAGTGCCCATTCCTGCATCCAGAAAAAGGTTCTTAAAACTAGAAGTTAGATTTAAGAAAGACTCCAAGAACTTTTAATTCCAGAATATAGTTATATTCCAGAATTAAAAGTTCTCCAAGTGCATTATAGATCTTTTTAATACTTTTTCCTGGGTGTATAAACAATGTTTATAGTAAGTAGTTCTCCAAAAATTAGAAGGAATCAGATGATGACAAGGATGCAACAGCAGTGTCTTCACTATAGTCTATTGAAGTCATTCTGAGCCTTAAACTCGCCCTCACTATATTCACTCTCTGTCGCTAAAGTACAGTTTTAGTCCACATGACTCTTATAAGACTGTTCTTTACACCAAAAATACGCTAATTTAGTTTGAAGATTATAATGTATCGGTTCTTTGGAGCAGAAGTACCAGATATAGTTTGATAACTTGATATACTACATATTTGGTATAAAAGTTGCAAATTTCATTTGATGGGGCAGAAATACTAGATTTCAGGAAACCTTAAATGGGTCGGTTCTTTGAGACAGAACAACAAGATTGAATTTGAAGTCTATTATAGATCGGTTACTTAGGATAGAAGAACAAGATTTCATTTAACTTATGTCATTGGTTGGTTCTTATGGATATCACTGTCTTAAGATCAAGATTTACTGGAAATTTACTGGGTTTTTAGAGTTGTGATAGAGTTTAAAGTTGTAAAACACACTTTTCTCCCATAATACTGGTTCTGTAAAGGCTACGATTAGCGATTTTAAAACAAATCCTGCTCCGGCAGTAGTAAGTAAAGTTCCTGGTGGAAAACTGTCTTTTACTTTATTGGACTGCATGCAAATTGTTGCTAAGCCCTTCTTTAGATAGATTCTATGAGGCAGTACTAGATTTGGAATGACATAATCATGGTTCTTTGGGGAAGATGTACAAGATTTGATGTGAGGACTGTCCTGGATCGATAGTTTGAAGCAGATACAAACTATCTAAGACTTTCGTTTGAGTTTTATCATATGTCAGTCCTTTTGGGGCGGAAGTACAAAAATTGGGTTGAAAGCGATATGAGGGCATATGAATGATTTAAGGAAAACAACTCTTCAGGGTATAAGGTACCTTGAAGTACCTAGAAGAGATAATAGTAGAATTTTTGCGATATTCATTGAGGAAGATTGACCTACGGTCATTTGCGCAGAGAATTGCCAAATGATATACCTGATGATAATGATGGCCTGCTTCTGCTTATTCACCAAAACAGAGTACAAAAGAAGTACAAATCATTTACTAGTCAAAAAATAGTAAAATAAAAACAAAATCTCATTGTTAAATTTAAAATTATAGTAATAATTTAGCTAAGTTCCTTTTCCTTAAAAACTAAAATATATAACTCAAATTTCAAACATACCCTTTTCCTCAACTTCTCCTTGATGAAAGGCTTGAAGATAGCAAACAACATATTAAAGAATAGGAGTTATTTACAACATGGACTCCCTTCAATCTCAAGCAAATACATTCTTGAACATAATCCAACAACATAATAGCGAATCCAGGAGTAAATTGAGTAATGTGGCTCAGAGGAAGTCCTTCCATATCAATAATAACGACAGCTCCACAGATCTGGGAAGTAGGCTCAGCCATAGCTCCCATAACAGTCAATTGAATTCCTTTGAAAATATCATTTAGTGGTACTTTGCTGGGTTTCCATTTTTCTAAAAAAAAAACATTTGTTATATTATATTGAAGAATTCAAAACCAAGTTCAACTTACTTCCTGCTTCCAAACATAAGATCCTTCTTCCATGTTGATCACGTTTAGGGAACAATGTTAGAATTCCTTCAGCGAAGACGTGCTTCAAGGAAGCTGGAAGAATATCCTCACAGGAATCTTTGTACTTGAGTTTCATATGATAAAAGTTGACAAGCCTCTTTAAAGCCCCTTCAGGATAAAAGTGGCAAGGACGCAAGAACATTTTCATGTAATCATCGTCTAGAGGCACGTAAAGGTGTTTTTGTTCTAAAAAAAGATAATATTAACTGTTATTAGATAGTTAGTTACAATAGCTAAGTAATTGCTTTAGTAATAACAATCTGTATAATTAAAATGAAACGGAAGCTGGATTGGGTTACTGACTGACATTGGTCTGGGATTTGTTTTATATGAAGCTTTTAGATTGAATTATAGATTTATAAAAGTTCTATAAATTGTTAATTTTGGTACCACCAACAAGATATATTTGCTTCAAAAGTGTGATAATAAATTAGGCTTAAATCTAACAACCCTCACTGTTGAACCTCAATAAATCTATCAATAAGCTGAAAGAAAACCAGCTTACAAAGTAAACCAAGCTAATCTATCATGGAAACTGGCCAACCTCTCAATTTAAATAACTGTCAAGTCCAACAAGAAAACAAATTTCTTTGGCTAATACTACCATTGGTAACACTTTATATCAATTACCTCAATGATCATGTTCCCTAAGTGTAATTAAAATGTATTTAGAAAAATTAAGCACTGGGAAAATGTTTTCTAGATGGAAATTTTCTATGTGGTATAAGAGAAGGGTATTCTTTAAAATGTTAAGGTAGGCCTATACTTTATAATAAGGCGACTACATAATATTCATTAACAAAAATGTCTTTCTTTGGGATATCAGTCAGATATATTCTCTAGAAATATATATTGAGGGCAGACCTCAATCAGATTTTCACAGTCCCAGCTCAAAATTTTGTTCCTATATAGGGTACTATACTCTGTTTATAGGACCTATATTTTGATATGTATTCCAGTGTATATTTCTTTCCAAAAGTGTTTTAGCTCTCAGAATATTCAAAAAATATGAAGTTACTCTTAAAATATATGAGAGTACTACTCTTTTTTGTTATAATGTTTGTAGAGGGACTCTTTCTATTGATAGTTAAGGTATGCTTCTTTTAACACGTCTACAGAGTTTTCATTTATCAAAATAAATTCTGTTTCTTAAGACATCAACATAAACATATTTTTCCTAATCTATATTGAGGGTAGTCCTCACTTTTTATAGTACTTATAATAGAGGGTAGATCTTTTTTTTTATAGAACTTTATCTAATAATTAAATTTTTATTATGTATTTTTTCTAACAATTTATTGTCTAGAATATTCTAAACATATGCATAACTTTTAAAATATATGAGAGTAGTTCTCTTTTTTCTATATGATAATGAGGGTAGTCGTCACTGTTTATAGTACTTATATCAATTTAAAATATTTTAAATTTTGTTTTTCTTCTTATTTTAGAGAACTCTTAATTTCTTGTAAGTAAAGCAGATGGTTTTCAGAAACCCAGCTCTAAAATGTTGTTCTATATATACGAGGGTGATTCTCTCTATTTCTACAACTTTATCTTTAACATGTATTTCCCAATATATTTCATTCTTAGTTTCTAGAATGTTATAAACAGGTTCATTATTTTTAAATATATGAGAATAGTAATCTCTTTACTTACAATGAGGGTAGTCCTCACTTTTTATGTACTTATATGAGTTTACAATATTTTCAATTTTGCTTTTCTAATTTAAATTATTTTATTATTTTTTTAGTTCCAAAGATAATTTTCAGAATCCCAGCTCAAATATACGAAGGTAGTCCTCTCTAGGGTATTGTTATCAATGTTAAGGTAGTCCCATGATAAGTTTAAACTTCTGAAAAAACGTCTATAAAATGTTCATTAAGAACATTATTTTGAACAATTTTGTACAAATCTGTATTTTTACAAACATTGAGGGTAGTCCTCACTTTCCATAGAACTTATATACATTTAAAATATTTTTTGTTTTCCTAGAGATCGAAAAAATCGCTATAACCATGCGAATCCAAAACTCTACTAAGAGTTACCAACATGCACTTTTCAACAAATACTTCTCTATCAACATGTTATTGTATATAGGCTCCGCTTCGCTCCGCGCTTAAAAAAGCAACAATTGCAAGAGTAGGCAAAGTTTCCGGTAGCTACGCTCCTTTAGAGGAACAAAAGACAATTTTTTTCACAGAATACAATTATGTATAGGGTCAGCTTTGCTCCGCGCCTAAAAAACAACTCCTTCAGTAGCAGGCCATGTCTCCAGTGGCTTCTCTCCCTCTAAAGTGGAAGAAAGAACTTCTATTGTATGTATTATATGAGCACCGGTGTCAATTACCATCCAGGAAGAAAAAAATTTAAGTTATACAACGAGCTTATAGTACCAGTAGGGCTCTATGTATCAGACATCAAAAGACGAGAAGATGCTTTTAATCTTCGAAAGGAAGGTATTGGGAATGAGTCCCAAAGGCGTGGGCTTGCAAACTAAGCTGAAAGAATTAACACAAAACGGTTAATGTGGGCGAGTCATGTGGATGAACGAATCAGTTCCTGCTCGAAAATCATAGACCTGGAGACAATCAGTCAAAAACAGAAAAGGAGAGCATATAAAAGAGTACAGACGCGGATCTATGATAAAATCTATGGGATGTGACGATATGGAATATATCGTTTAAAATCGACCGCCAACCTGAGNNNACAGAGATAGATTTCATTCCAGAGAACAAGGCTCCAGGGACAGCTCTCTTTCATCATCCAGAAAAGCAAATAAATAGTTTAGTCTTAAAAAGTCTTCCTTTGTATTTTGTAACGACCGGTTGAACCCCGGATGCAATAAAGTGTTAATGTTCACAGTGTAAATTAATGTGTTTTTAATATTGGCCGGAGGGGAACATTTTCAGAGATTATTTAAGTATAATTTATGGTGAGTCTTCTTTAAACGATGATCATCTCCAGGACCCTCAGGAACTTAGAGAACGACAGTTTCTTCCCTCACTTAGCCTGTGTGTGAATGACAAAATTCTTACAATGCACAGGACTCCTGAAGCAATCTGGAATGTACTCCGTGTATTACTTTGTACGTGAAAACCCGTGGACCGGAGTAGAATTTTAAAACTGTTCATTACAAGGAGCATCGACAAACTCTTCGCAAAAGCAAAGACCTTTGAAATTATGTGACTAATTTATATCAAATCTTTGCTAATTTGAGAAAGAAATATTGAAATGTTCGCGTTAGCTAAAATTGTTTAGTTTTTATAGAAAATTTATATTCTTACTTTTTTACAACAATTTAATTGGTTTCTTAATATATTAGTTTTTAATACATTCAAATTATCACAAAAATTCGAAAAATATCTTTTCTCCTTTGAAATTTTCAAAAGGATAAAGGTAGTCCTCGGTATGATTAGGGCTTATACAGATATATATCTTATACCATATAAATTATTGAAACTGTTAATATTGAAATTTATGTACATCTATACTGAGAAGTAAACACCTTAATTTACCTGACAGTAAATAACTATAAAAATAAATTACCTGACTTCAAATTATAACTTCCTAAAGTAGGAAATTAAAAACCAATTTTATATGCAAATAAAATAAAATTGCAATTTTTAAAAGTGTAAAATAAAAACAAGTTATGATCTATGACCAAAGTCAGTTAAATATAAACGTTTTTCCGCATTCGTGTCAGTTATTTTTCATCAAAGTAGTAATTTGTTCACGCGTCTTGTTATGCAACTTTTGTTTATATATGCTTTTCAACTTACGCTGTAGGAGCTCTTTCAATTCAGCTATAGCTTTTTCAACATTTTCCGGGGTCTCTCGCAGCTCCTTCCTGGCTATTTCCACTGCCCATTCTGCTGGTTCTTCTTTCTCGAGGCGGATCTTTCCAGTGCCCAAATCTATATAGCCAGCTTGGTTATCATCGAATTTCACAACACCTGTCTCGATTTGTGGAGTCATCTCTAACCTTTATTACCTGAAATGGAAAAACAACACCGAAAGTCAAGTTTAATTAGTATGCACTTCAAAAATGCTTGATGGATAGATTTATTACGAGGCTAGCGCGATTTATTTAGCTTATTTTAAAAATGTTGCTTATTAATTGTAGGTAATTGGTGTTCTAGGGGAAGTTTGGGGTTGTCGAAATATAGTAGTCATTTGTTATAAGCTTTACAGGAAAACATAGTATCTCACAAATCAAAAGAAGTTCTCCCGATTCATTTACTTTCATGAACAATTTTAAGGAATATTACTAGAATTTCTCCTGGAACGTCTGTAATTTAAAAAAAAATTTCAGAATTGTCAATAGTGCTACTTGAATAGTGCACCTTGATGCCAAATTCCTTGCTTTTATAATGAATACGTACATTGGTACACATACAATACATCCTATAGAAGTGCTTTCTTTAACTTTGGAGGGATACAGAATTGTATCCTGTGAAAGAAGTATGTTCTGCAACTGTAGAGGCAGCGAAGCGACCGGAAACTTGGCCTGACATGGAGTTGTTTTCTTAAGCGCGGAGTAAAGCGTCTCCTACATACTATAGCATCTACATAGAGAAGTATTTCTTGAAAAACGGATGTTGGTATATACAACCCTCAACGTAAGTTCAACACATCAACTTTGGGTGCCAAATCTTCTTTAAGGACTACCTAGCAACTAAGGTACCAATTTCTACCTAGTCTTCCTGACTATAACCTTGCAGCACTCAGGAATACCTTCCCATATATATGGGTATCATCATCAACCATATATCAATCTTTATATATGGGTATCATCAGATGCAGTCGCTACAGCACGCTACACCAACTAACAATCCTCAACGTTCAGTTCAACGCATCAACTATGAACGCAGAACCCACCAAATAATATTATGAGAAGCTAGTAACTTCACGACTAGAAGCGCTTTTGGATAGCCCAGATATCGAAACATGTTGAAAACAGTGTATGGATATGGAAAATTAACTGCCACAGAGATTTTAGATTCTTGGAAATCAGAATCATCAAAGATCTTCAGATTAGAGAGACGAAGAATATGATAAAGTTGCCGAGAAAGATCTTCTTTATCAGAAAACGTCCAAAGAAACACGAGAGCTACGAAAGAAGCTTTTTAAAACAAAAAAAGGGAGGTTGTGGAACTGGCTAGGCAAATGAAAAGGAGGTCCTAGAAAGCTCAGTTTGAAATGTTGGGGTTTATGAAGCAAGAAAGTTCTACGAGAACGGAAATCACCAGCGACAGGGTTTTCAACGATCTTGTTGTAAGAACAAAAACGGTGAAGAACAAGGAGTAGGTCCTTTTGCTATGGAAGATTTCTTCAAAGAACTTCTGTACGACAACAAAGATTTCCCTCCGCTAATAAGAGCTGAGCTGGATAAAGATATCCAGGGACTTAAAAACAACAAAAATGCAGGTACAGGCATTCCTGTTGAACTACTCAGAACAGCTGGAGCCAGTTTAAAGAAGATCTTCCATGAAATCCTAACAAAAATCTGGAATATCGAAAAGATGCCGAAGAAATGGAACTTCAGTATAATCTAAAAGAGATAGAAGTGAGCTCAAAAACTATAGAGACATCAGCTTGTTTAATGTTGGATATAATAGGCTAAATAGGATTCTGCCAAGGACAAGTGCATGTCATGTAAAATTCTAGACGTTATCGGAAGAACAACATCAAGAGTAGCATTAGTGTTTCAAAAACTGGGAAAATGGGGAACCAGGATTAATTACAATCAAGAACTGTATGAACTATAACTATGAAGATATAGTTAAAAAGATCCGAAAGAGGCGGTCAAGTAACAACGTTTTCAAGCCATATTTATAAAAATCTAAAAATACAACGTAATCAAGATAAATAAAAACTAGTTCCTGAAAGCCTCTCAAGATGAATTACTCCCAATAAATAAGAACCTTATTCTCAAAAACCTGCATCAACTCATTAACCAAATAAGAAAGATGACATTAACCTTGGAATTTCTATAAATACTCTCCACTTTTTTTTTCATCTCCAAATATTGACAATGCTAATAAATGCGCGCTAAACAATACCAAACCTTGAACTTTTTTTGCTAACTGTTTTCCAGTTTATTATAGAAAATCATAAAAATCAAGGCTTTCAATTTCACTGTTCATTGGATTAATAATTTTCTATAATTTTGAAGAATGAGGTATAATTTTCCACTTGAATTTGCAGTTTCGTGGAAATTAGCACTTTGGTTTTCTTTTCGGTAGTACAGGATTTCATTTCTTTATAATTTAAGACTACAACTATGACTAAATAAGACACTAGTAGAGTTTAAACAGCCATTAACATTTTAATGAATTTACTAACAAGTTTACATTGTAGTTAAGCTTAGTTCTCAAGTAAATACTAGTTTTCCTGTATTTGATAAATAATTAGCGAGCTTATTTGTTGAGCTGTTAATATTCGTTTCAATGATGAAATGAGAAGATATGAAAGGTTGACACCGGCAGGAAGGTAACTGACAGTTGGAATGATTTGTTGACTGGTGATGTGGTCTTATAGGTCAGCCGGAATCGTTTTTTATAGTTTCTATGAGATTAGGAGAGATTATTGACATACTTTGAGAAAATAAAAAAAAAAATTATAGGTGATATAGAACTGAAAAGGCCAACGGGAAAAACTATATAGAACGTCTACAAAGTTTTTATAAATACTTAGTGATATTATTTGTTGAACTGTTAATATTTGTTTCAATGTTGAAGTGAGAAGATATGAAGATTGACACCGGCTGACGGAATATTAACTTATAGTTTCCTAAAGCTTAGGAGAATTTACCGACACACTTTGATTTACACAGTTTTACAAAAAAAAAAAGCTATTAACTGGTGATGTGGTCTTAAGGGTCAGGCGGAATCGTTATTTACAGTTTGGAGAGATTATTGATATCATTTGGGGAAATTTCAAAGAAACTGGTGATGTAGAGCTGTGAAGGTCAACGGGAAAAAATATGTAGAATGTCTACAAAGTTTTTATAAATACTTAGTTATATTATTTGTTGAGCTGTTAATATTTGTTTCAATGTGGAGATGAGAAGATATAAAAGGCTGAAATCGACAGGAAGTTAACTGACAGTCACACTTTGGAATGATTTATTCACTGTTGATGTGGTCTTAAGGGTCAGGTGGAATCGTTTTTACCGACATACTTTGAGAACATTATAAAAAAAATTTAACTGGTGATATAGGACTGAGAAGGCCAACGGAGATGAAAATATGTTGATTGTCTACACAAGTATATTGAGTATATTGAAATGAGAAGATATTAAAGGCTGAAACCTACAAGAAGGTAACTGACAGGTACACTTTGGAATGATTTGTTGACTGGCGAAGAGGGTTTAAGGGTCAGGAGGAATCATTATTTATAGTTTCTATGAGATTAGGAGAGATTATTGACATCCTTTGGTGAAATTTCAAAGAAACTGGTGATGTAGAGCTGTGAAGACCAACGGGAAAAATAGGTAAAACATCTACAAAGTTCTTATAAATACTTATAGTGATATTATTTGTTGAGCAGGAAGGTAACTGACAGCCACACTTGGAATGATTTGTTGACAATTTCTAGGAAGTTAGGAGAGTTTACCGATATACTTTGAGAACATTATAAAAAAAAATTTTGACTCGTGATATAGGATTGAGAAGGACAACAGAGACGAAAATAGGATGACTTAGTGATATTTTTTGTTGAGCTGAAATCGATATTTATAGTTTCTAGGATCGTAGGAGAGTTTACTGACATCCTTAAGAAAATTGAAAAAAAAAAACTGGTGATATAGAGATGTGAAGGTCCAAGGAGACATTCCTTAAGGATATAAAAAAAAATATATTGATGATTTTGAAATGACATATTGACTAGTCATATGGATATAAATTAGGTAGCCTATCAAAAAAATGTATCCAAAATATATATAAAATTGGTTATATGGTCAAAGGGCCAAAGGGACAGATCAAATCTTTAATTTAAATTTCCACGAACTTAGCCAATTTGGATTCATTATTGGGTTCTTTAATAACACAAATGATATAAATCTTTGTTCTATGTGCAGCATTCCAAAGACAGGAAACAAAGTGGAGAAAAACAGGGAGACTAAAAACACTTGTTGGCTAGTAATGTGGATATAAGGGTCACGAAAAGTGAACAAAGCCATTTTTTTCAGTTTCTTGGAGCTTAGGAACAATTACAATAGAAAGCAATGGATAGTAAAACAGAGAGGCTGCAAAAAACAGTAATAAAACTTGTTGACTGGTGATGTAAATCTCGGAACCAGGCCAATTTAACAAAATATTGTCGGATCTAATATGCTTTCCTAAAATTACTCGCAATCCAAATAATTTCCATAGAAATTAAAGCCATTGTACTATTGCTTCGTGTCTTCTCCAAAGCAATACTACAAACCAGGGAATGATGTAAAACATACTTTTTGGCCTATAATCAAGAGGCTCAGGGAAGCAAGTAAATAGCAACTACCACGAAAATTCCCTGCACTATTCCTATACATTTTTCTTACAAATTACATTCATAATTCAGTAGCTCTTAAACTTCAATAGCTCCATGAATATTTAATTTATAATTGCGTTATAGTTTAGTTTAATTCGAATTATTCGCGTGGTTCGACTAATTAAAAGGTTTATGTCTACAGATATCGCAATTAACACCATTTTTTGCGTTCATTAAGTTGGTATAATGCAAATCAAGTCTTTTTCCAGCACTAGTTACATATCTAATCAGAGAATAGTAATTTGTTTGCTGTAGGGTATATGTATACCAGCATGATTATTTGGTTTTATTGGTACATGGAGAGAAATGTCATGGGTAGCAGGTCTTACAGAAATAATAATAAATAAACAGAGAAGTTAAGTTCCTATTCTAGAGTGACAAATCCTATGTTGAGAAGTAAGACATCTGGACATTCAGGAAGTTAGCTATATGCTGGGTAATAGTCCTGAATTGGGAAGCAATAGTCTGGAGTTTTCTCGAAAAGTTACATAGCCCTGTAACTTCGTACTGAGGGATTGTATAAATGGACTACTGACAGCTGCTCATCAATCGAAGCAACACGATGCTTCGGATACGAAAACGGGAATGAATACCCGGATATCGACTCGGAAACGCCATGAACAACGAGATAAAAAAATCGACTTGAAACATCAGAACTTTAAGAAACGCAGGGCCACACAAGATCTGAAATGACCATACAAGATATTAGAAAATGGAAAGGTTATCTGAAAATAGAACACCACAGCTTATAACACTGTGACATCTACAACAGATAGCATCACACAAACATAAGGCTGTCATCCGTAAGAAGCCAGACATTGTCTGTCTCGATGGAAACCGATCAACGAGATATTACTAAATGAGGATGACACGGATGAAGTCAAGGGATCTTCCTTAAGCAGCTTGGTGAAACATATACTTAGCTTCCTCTATATAACATGAAACTGGTACGCTCAAGTAAGTAAAGAAAACAACTACATTTGGACCATTGAAAATCATAGCCTACACGACGCCAACAATGAAAATGGTTACTGCTGATTTTCTTTGCTGAATTGAAAAGTTCAGTTATCAGGAGTTCTAGGGTGCGAAACCCAGAATTCATCTTCAGATCGAGCATGTTATTTGCGACACAGGACTAGCTTTTGATCCCAATTGTGTGAGCCCACGATTATGCTGTAGGATATGCTTCACTAGACAATTAATCTACCCCCATCGTAAGTTAAACAAAACAGCTTTGAATCGGAAGCAGAGATAGGCACTATCTGTAAATTACGTACATTACAAGCTTGTTTACACGTAAATTACATACGTAATTAACTATTGCCGTACAACACTTGAGTTATTTACGTAAATTACGTAGTTTACAGACATAAATTACATGTAAATTACGTAAGTTATCAACTAAATACTTCAGTTTAAGATGGGAACTATTTGTAATTTACGTACATTACAAGCTTAATTTACACGTAAATTACATAAGTAATTAACTACTGCCATACAAAACATCAGTTATTTACTTAAATTACGTAGTTTACAGACATAAATTACATGTAAAT
>HF684608.1:13141-25000 GCA_000341915.2 Megaselia scalaris
CAGTAAGCGGTGGAAGACATCGTTAAAGGTCGCTCTTGCAGCCTTTAAAATTTCTGCAGTTATGCCATCGCTACCTGCATTCTTATTGTTCTTGCGTCTTTGGATAGCTCTTTTCTTGATGGTGGGGTGTTTTGGAAAACAAATGGAGTCTGTTCATCGATGTTTTGCTTATTGTCATTAAGCAATTCACTGAAAAAGTCCTCTCCTAGCATGAGAACTTCTTTTTTATCAGATCGCCATTTCTATCTTTACAAGCAGAACCTAATGGGGTGTAATGTTTCCGCTGTTTGTTGACGTTTTGATAGAATTTCCTCTCCTGATTTCTGTACCTCATGAATACAAGTTCCTCTAACCGCTGTTTTTCGAAGCGTCTCTTCTTTAACTTCGCCATCTTTATAACCTCCCTCCTTTTGGATATGTACCCCCCCCCCTCAACATCCAAATCCATAGGCAGTGTGGATAGATGCTCATTGGCTTTTCCTCATATCTCTTTCGTTTTTTGAGCTCAAAGCGGTTGTGTTGAACTTACGCTATGGACAACCATCTTCGAACCCTTCATAAAACACCTTTACAGTGCAAATATAAAACAAGCTTTCAAAACACCAGTAACGAAAAGCTTTCTAGTAATACCATTTTTGAATTGGCTTTTAGTTGGAAGTGATGTTATCTATCATCTCGAAAACAACAATATCGAATAATACTCTAGAATGAAAATTTAGTTATACTATTCTATAAGATATATAGCAATATAATCTTGGATGCCTACTTCTTCAGAACTCATAACTCATAGAGTTTGAAGTGGTCCCAGTAAACCTACGATGGAATTCTAGGAATAAAAACTAGAACGCGATATAATTAAAACTGTTCTCTGGAGTGCTCTCGAAGAGTTACATAGCGTTGGTACAGAAATTTGAATACAACTGACCTCGATCATTGGCTAGAGATAAGCTGGGAACTAATTCGGCGCATACCTTCAAAGCTCATGAAACTAAGTCCATTACGTTCGAGAATACAATGATTTGAATGGAACCTCCAACAGTTTCAAGACTGTAAGAGGTTTCCATTCTACTGTCGCACATTTATGGACGCAAATTACATGTGAATTTCGTAAGTAATTAACTAAATACTTCACTTTGCCCATCCCTGAGTTCAACTCTTCAACATGCAACTTGATAAGTCAGATATTGGGATATGCCGACGAAATCAATGTGATAGAAATTACGAAATTTGATGTCGAGAGCACCTTACTGTCCCACAGTGCTATAAAATCTTCAGACTCATCAAGACTGAGCGCTTCAAACTGAATGTACTACACATTGTCGGACCATGCCATGCTTAGGCGGATCTTTGAGAATTCACAAGAACACCAGCTTGACACATATTGGATTTTAAGCAATCTGCAATTGTGTAGGTTGAATTTTAATCCGTTATTTAAATTTAATGTTTCAAATACTTTTTATAATAGCTTTCCTTAACGAAACACACAATCTCAAAACTATTTATTGTTCTATATTCTTGTAAAGAAAAAATGTCCCCTAAGAAAATAAACAAAAACATGCAAGGAACTCCTTCAAATGCTTATAGCACATTTCCTAACAAAACAACGCTGAAATTCCGGAAGTAAGCTGAACTGCAACCAAAAATGATTACAATAAACTCTTTTCCTGACAAAAAATGGAACCGTATCAGGAGAAACAGCAATGAAAGCATAAAACCGCCCCAGATACATAAAAAATGCAAGTACTTTAAATGTTGCCAAATTTTTAACTGCCAACATGGCGCCCAATATTTTCCCAGAAACATAAAGAATCCTGTTATATTTTTTTTTTTTCAGAACACGACAAAACATCAAAAATAGCCTTCTGGGAAACGTTAATGAAATAGTTTCAAGAGAACACTGAAATTTAGGAATTTGAAATTTATAAATTCAAGTTAAAATAATATTAGAACATATTTCTAAACAAAAGTTATATCAAACTAAGCCTACTATATAGTCCTTATAGTAGCATCGCCCCTATTTCCTGTTTTTTTAAATATCTATGAATAATTATAATAATATAAATATAATATAAAATCTATAGCAAACTTAGCCTACTTTTTAGGTACTATAGAGTCCTAGTAGTAGAGTCACCCCTATTGTTTCTTAATTTAAAACATCTATGAATCATTATAGGAATGTAGAAAATATAGGTACTATAGAGTCATAGTAGTAGGGTCACCCCTATTTTTTTGGTTTTTTAAAAATATCTATGAATAATTATAGCAATGCAGTAAATACATTTATTTCTATGCAAAAGCTATAGCAAAATTAGCCTACTTTATAGGTACTATAGAGTCCTAGTAATAGGGACACCCCTGATTTTTGGTTTATTAAAAATATCTATGAATAATTATAGCAATGCAGGAAATATATTTCTATGCTAAAAATTTTAGCAAACTTAGCCTGCTTCATAGGTACTATAGAGTCCTAGTAGTAGAGTCACCCCTATTGTTTCTTAATTTAAAATATTTATGAATCATTTAGGAATGTAGAAAATATTGTTCGATACAAAACCTACAGCAAACTAAGCTTACTATGTAGGTACTATAGAGTCCCAGTAGTAGGGTCACCCCTATTTTTTTGGTTTATTAAAAATATCTATGAATAATTATAGCAATGCAGGAAATACATTTCTATGCAAAAGCTATAGCAAACTAAGCCTACTTAATAGGTACTATAGAGTCCTAGTAGTAGGGTCATCCCTATTTTTTTTGTTTATTAAAAATATCTATGGATTTTTGGATATGGATATTTTGTTTATTAAAAATATCTATGGCAAAAGCTATAACAAACTTAGCCTACTTTATAGGTACTATAGAATCCTAGTAGTAGGGTCACCCCTTTAAAGAGAGATGAGACATTGTAGAAATTCACTGCATTTATGAATATACAATTTGTTATGAATAAATCAATACTATAAAACTAAGTTTACTCAATATGAACTGTAATCCCCTATTACTAGGGCCCTATTTAAAACTGAAAAAAATGAGCTATCACCTTATCCTTATCCAGGAAATGATGGGATTGTTGTAATATTCTGTCTAATTTTTACATTTAAAATGTAAGTTTGCATAAAACAATAAATTTAAACTAACTACTAAATAGGGACTATGTAGTCCTAATAGTAGGGTCACCTATAAAAATAAAAAAATAATAAGACCACAGTAAAATATACTTCGAAATATTATACACAATCAATAATCATGAATAATTCAGAAATTCTATTGAAATAAATCATAGTTCATAGTCCTAAAAGTAGGGTCTAATGTGTAGGGAGTACATACGTCTAGAACTAAGGCGTTTCAAAAAGAAGTAAAAATCATAGTTTTTTTTAATAATATTCTTTTTATTAATTATATTATAATTTCAGCAACAAAAACTAAGCCTATTGAATAGCTCTAATGGTCGAGTCACACTTTGTGACGAACAAAAAGTCGACTTCAAACATATCTCTCAAGTAGTTACAAAAGGAGGGTGAAGTAGTTACACCATGGATTATCAACTCTGAAGGTAAGGGATAAGGTGTACTTATAAATGAAGACAATTATAAATAGCCTATAAATCTGGACTATTATTGTTCAGTATTCCAGATAGAACAATATCAATATATGTTGAAAGTCAAGATGTACTGCCTAGGATCAGTAAAAGACATGAAAGTCGCTAAAAGAGCTCAATAATTTTAACTCAATAAGACTGTACTGGGTTCCGGGCCATGTGGAAATAGAGAGTAATAGAAGACGAGCTAACCAGAAGAAAATCCGGGAGGAGATTGCTTGAAGCGGGAGTGTTGTCGTCAAGGATATTGACCATATTCTTTATGAATGCTCTGTTATAAAGAGTATTTGTGCAGCAGGCTAGTTCAAAAATTATTATTTATTTCAATTATAGTAATTTATAAAAGTATCACTAAGCCTTTTGAATAGGGTCTTTACAATCCTAATAGTGAAGTTACCCTTCAAGACAATATCATTCATTGTGAATATACAATTTCAAAGTCTAGGATTACCCACTTTATAAAATTAAAAAGTCAATTTAATTCTCAAAAATTTCCCTTAGTGATTAAATATACATTTCTTCAAATTAAAGAACCTGTCTATTCCAAATATCTTGTTTTCTTCAGTCATAGATCTCTTCAGCTTTCTTCTCTATAATAATCATCCTCAATGTCTTCTCCCATTATTACCACCATGGTAAATGTTGAAATCAAATTTGAATATGCCCCATTCCAACGACACAGAGTCGCAGTCGAGTCGAGGCAATTCAGACAAACTCATAACAAACGTTAAGTTGCACAATGTCTACATTGCAAATGCAACCACAGAGTGTATTTTATTATAGACGCGATGTAATGTTGTCGTGCATCATTATTTCCATTTGCAACCATAAAATGTTGTTGGATAGCGATGGGATGGCATTGATTTTTTTTACACAATATACTTTGAATTCAGGAAGTTTCCATGATATGAATGCTGTGGGTGATGGGAAAGGAAATAAATGTGGATAGATATTTCAATCATTTGGTTGACTTTTTTCCTCTTGATTAACAAAGGAATTTGAACCAAGGACAATCAAAAGAGGTTTTCAGGATATATTTTATATTTCGGAAATATTCTATATTTATATTGAATGTAATAGATGTTATTTTCTTTCAAGGCTACGAGAAAAGTTCTAGAGAATATTATATTTATACTGTTCTAATTATTATTTTGGAGACGGCTCCAGAGAGAATTACTGATCGCTTAGGAGGCCTAAGACCTTTTGGAACAGAAACTATTAGTCATTCCATTCACTCATTCTCTGAAGAAATGCGATGGAGATAACAACGATTAATCTATCGATACTCGAATCCTGTAGAATAATATTGTAAATCAATGAAACGTATTAAAGATACACTATCGATCTATACTCGAGGGAATTTTAAAGAACTGTCAGTGAAATAAATGAAAAGGAAATCGATACTTCTGTCTCATGAAACAGATATTGCTTAACGACTATCGATACTTGATATTACGAACGATAGACGGAAATATATGAATGACTATCAATCGATACTCAAATAAATCTAGAAGAATTTTATAGGAAAGATAATGGAAGGATATCGAAGTTCATGAAACGAAAATTGATAAACGATTATCGATCTAGTATCGATCAATACTCTAAGTTTTTAAAAGGTTTGTTATTTCAATATGTCAGCACGAAATTCTTTAAGGATTAACTGAAATTCTTAAGAAATTATGAAACACCGAAGTGCTTAGAACTGAAACTTATAACTGCCGATTGATACTCGAATAAATACTGAGGAATTGTAGTGGAAAGGGATGGTGCAGAATCATATATCAATCGTTAAAGAAGTAAATTCTGAAAAAATGTGTTAGTAAATAATATCGAAATTTATAAACGACTATAGATAAATACTTAAAAAAAGTAGTTTGTTAGTTAGAAATACAAATAAAAACGTGAAATATCATGGAATTTAAAAAAATGAAACTGGACATGTAACAGATATTGCTGAACGACTATCGATAGATACTCGATATCGAAAGGATTCCAATTACAAACTTTAATTCAATTACATATTTTTAAAGAAATATTATTAAGGAAAATAAGTGAGATTAATCCGAAATCGATGAACCACTTATAATCGATAGTCGAACAAATATAGAAGAATTTTAATAGAAAACGATGAAAGGGGAATAATGGAAGAGAAAAACAAGATATCAATATTCATGAAACGAAAATTGTTAAACGAAAAATCAATGGAACGGAAACTTAGTAATGACTATCGATCGATTCTCGAATAAATATTTCCATCTATCAATCGATATAGAAGTACATTCTTTAAAAAAATATGTTACTAAATAATATCGAAATCAATAAACGACTATCGATCAATACTTAATTAAAAGTTGTTCTTTAGTTAGAAATACAAATCAAACGGACAAGGTTGTTAGTAGTATATGTATAACAGGAAATATCTTGGAAATCAAAAGATGAAACGGATTGGAAATTTATGAATGATTATCGTTCGATACTCGATTTGGAAAATATCGTCAATTACGACCGGAATCGATGAACAACTATAAATCAATAGTCGAATAAATCTATAAGAATTTTAATAGAAAAGGATGATACGAGATAAAAGACTATAATAAATCGATAATCAAAGTAAATTCTTAAAATTGTGAAAGGGGAAGATATCTCAAAGTTCATGAAACGAAAATGGATAAACAATTATCGATCAATACTCGAAAATTTCGAAACACTTTTCCTTGTATAAATGGGAAGATAGACTGCTCGTGATGGAGGAATGTTATAAAAATAAGTCAATTTGACTATCTGAGACAGAAATAGATGAACAACTATTGATCGATAAATAGCGTCTGTCTATCAATACTCGCTAAAAGGTATTTAATACTCGAAGATTTCTAAACGTCTGTTTGAGTATCCATTTACAGAAGTTACATTATATATAAGTGGTACTAAGCAAATAATATACTATACACAATACTATTGATGAACGACTACCCACCGATACTCTATAATCTCTATCGATACTCGCTAACAGGGTTCAATACTCGAAGATTTCTACCGACCGATACTCAATAATATCTGAATTACGGACATAAGCTCCATTAAATATATTAAATTAAATGTATTATTTTATTACTTATATTATAGCATTGTTTCTAGAAGATGCTTCTCAGAAAAAGGATTCTTGAAATATAAAAAATTAGTCTGAAAAACATATCTTTCAAAGTTTTATATTTAAAATATTCGAACCTAGTAATACAAAATTCTACAAAATTATATACCACAAACTACCAAGCAACCACAAGAAAAGATAATCTCACAGACATAAAATACAAAACCAATTAATCCACCATATCTCTGAAAAGTGTTTCCTCTCCAGGAAAATTCAATTACATAATAGAACCTATGTATTTTTCTAGAAAATATTATGAATAAATCGTGGATATATTGTCCTTAAGGACAAGGATCTTTTCACAGGAGACGAATCCAAATCAACAAACAATGAAAGTGGAAAGTCACTTCTAAAAGTCAACAAACTTGATTTTTTTTTTTTTGTATTTCTTTATTCCAACACGAAGGGAGCAAAATTTATATGGAAAAAATTACCGCCCCAAACATCCTTCCGACCACACTTTCTGGTCGGTCGTGAGCTATTAACTCTCAAATAATCCTCGTAGACAGATGAAGGAGGTTTCTCTTTGTGTCTACCTTTTTTTCCCAGCTTTTTTCACAGAATCTTTAAACTTTAATTTTTTGAAATTTTAAATTTCTGAATGAAAAAATATCCAATCGATAGCTTTCAACTTACCGAAATGTTTAATGCTTTTTTATACCAATAATTTATAATCACTTTGCAATTTATAGACAATTTTTTTCTTTCACAAACACTGAGATCGTCCGAGGACACACTGAATAAAGCACGTGCGGTACAAGAATAACAGTTTCACAGAGAAGAAATATGTGAAAGCTTCAGATTTGGGGATGAAAATGGAGCTTTTAATTGAAATTTCTCTGTTTTTCAGAGTCTTCAGTATGCACCCTAAATCAACACCTTTGTGTCTCTTTATCAAGATGGTTGTTGGTCTGAGGAAAGGGGGTGTAAATTTGTGGCATGGTTTCTATGATTTTTCTAGTTCTATTCCATACGGAACAGGGAATTCTTTTGTTTTACACTCGATATGCTTTTGTCTCATTGTCACGGTCTTCAAGTTGGAGTTTTTGTCATGCGCGTGTGAGAGACTTTTCTTTTGTTTTGAACTACAGTTTTTTTGAAGGGGCTACTTTTTTGTAGGTTTCCAGAAATATTTTTTTTTAATTTTTAATTTTAATTATGTTTTATTTTTGTACTCTTTCTCTTTCTATTGTTTTCACGAATAGTGTTTTCTGTTTTCTAAGCGACAAAATCTACGATTAGTCACTCGCTGCCTGAAGGTAAGTCAAAAGTTCGTAATTTCGTTGTTTGAGTTGAGCAGTTTCGAGATGGAGAGAGTATAATCGTCACTCAAACACTGTTTTTTTTTGTAAAGAGCGACAGGATCTATACTCTTTTCACATTGCTCGAAAAATTATCTTGATGAAAGTATGGACGGGCAAAGCAAATTATTTAGTTAATTACTTACGTAATTTACATATAATTTACGTCGATAAATTCTATACACATGTAACTAATGTAATATATTGTAAAATTTAGATTTCTTATGGTTTTTTACATGGTGTCTGTAATATATTCATAGATGGGTAAAAACAATATTTGCATTAGTTACCTACTGTAAGTTATGTAACTTATATGTAACTAATGTAACTATCGAATTTATATAAAATACGGAAATTTAAAATGTATTAAAAATTTAGTACAAAAACAATATTACAAACTTGAAACTATATCAAATGGAGAGACGAAGAGTATGATAAACAACAACATGTAGATATCAAGGGCAGGGCCACAGAAACTGCACTCCATGAGGTTGTAAGAACCATTGAATCCTCCTTTGAATACAACCAACAGACTTTAGCGGCATTCCTAAATATCGAGAAGCGTTCAATAACGTCAGCACCAACGCGATCACCTCAGCTTTACGAGCTTTGGGTTAGATGTTAAATTCTAGAATGATCCACTCTGAGGTTGGATCGAGCAAAATTACAAGGACTGTATGGAGAGGAACTGTATGGGGGTGGAATTTTCCCACAACTATGGCTGAGATAATTCAAATAGCATTGGTTACAGAGAAAACCACCATGTTCTGCATTCCAAAGCTAAATGGCACTCATCTTTGGCTATCCAAAGATTTAGGGGTCATTCTAAACTCTAAGCTGCTATGGAGGAGGAACATTGAAGAAAGGGATAGAAAGGTCCAGATAGGGTATTACCTGTTTCGGCTTGCGATAGGCAAGACATGGAGTCTCTCTCCCAAACTGAGACATTGGATCTCTACTGTGATGTGAGACCGATATTGATGTGCGGCCTCTTGTTTGGTGGACTGCAGCTTTTGTCATTAGAAAAGGTTCAGCGTTCCAGCGGGACTCTAAGATAAAGTAAAAAAAGTAAGTACTTTTATTATATGGTTCAGAAAGTTGGACTCTAAAAACCGCCGTTGTTAGTTTGCTATCGGCTTATGAAAGAAGGGTGCTGCGGGTAGATCTATTGGTTTCGGATAGCACACATATTGAAATAAGCTGGAAACAGTGTATGGAAGTTGTAAAAACATCAGCCACAGAGATTCTTGGGATGCAGAAACCTCAAAGACCTTCGAGTTGGAGAGATGCCCCCCCCCCTATGTTGAGGTGGGGGAAGAAGGTACTATTTATAACCATATTCCGTGACACTGCGAATTCTATGAGTCTCATGCCGTTGTCGTTGGTGCCATCATGAAGACTGTGTCAATAGTTCTTAAGAAATGTTGTTCTTTGCCCACTTCTTTACCACTTTAATATCATAGGCGGGGACGGTGTTCTCGGTGGCCTCGTCATCAGAGACTTCAGTGGGTGTTGGGTTCGATTTGGGTAAATGGGGAGTGGAGAACAAAGAACAACCAAGAGCCTGACAAACTGTACCAAAATCCACACGTTGTCCAAAAGATGAGAGCTAAACGTCTTAGATGGTCATTGCTACGGCAGCCCCAAAACATGCCTGCTCAACAAGTATTATCCACAAATCCAATTTGATACATAAGACCAGGTCGTTAGTCTTGTGGAGGACAATGTGAAGCGTCTGGAGATACTTTGTCAATCAAGTGGAATCTGCATGGAGGTTCTTCGCTGCAAAAGTAAAGTAAATAATGTCCAGGAGTTGGGTTGCATTTGCAGTCAAAGAAAAGTTTATTGGAAGTAATTGTCATTGTATTTTTTAATACAACTATCAAAAATCTTCAAGTAAAGTAATAAAAAAGAAATTTATTTTTCTACAATAAAGTTTTTTATTTATAATCTGTAAGACAATTTCATTGAATTGATTTGATCTAAATAAAATTCAACATTAGTCACGGTAGGGTATTCGTTGCCACAAAGCTGATAGAACGATCCTTGAATAATTCCTTTCACAAAATACCTGCCATTGTCTTCTCTAACTGCATAAGTATCACCTGCATCCAATTTCTTGTTAGCATTTATACAGAAATAATTTTTTTTTGGAATCTCATCTAAGTGTTTTCTAACACAGATAGGCTTTATTGATGAAGAGAAAATTATAGGACTTTCTAAAACTAGAAAACCTATATCTGAATTTACTATATTTTCAATTCCGATTATATTAAAATATTTAGAATGCTTTTCAACAATCAAATTCTTAAAATTATCCTTATAAAAACAAGGAGCAGATGACAGAACCAGTTTTTCTGAAATAATTGATCCACCACAAATCAGTTCCTTATCATTTCTTCTATAAATGTAAACTTTCCAAGGAATGTCTTCAGAATAAATAGTATATTTTCTTGATTCAAACTCAATAGCTTGAAATTTAGAAATTTCACCACATATCTCAGGGCATGGATGTGGTCTTCCATCCCAAGATCCATCCTCTGTACACTTCATAGAGTCCTGAATCCTATTCTTCGCCTTATATCCAACTTTACATTCGAAGAAGACTTCAGTTCCAGGAAGCAAAAAGTCGGTACACTCTATGGTTTCATTATATAAATGCATGTAAATCTCATTGAAAATTGATTCAAAAAGTTGGAGCTACAAAACTTAGAACACATTGGAGAGAAATCATTTTTTGAACTCCAAAGAACTCCTTTATTACAAGCTTCATTCTCGTTTCCTATGAGAACATAATTTGCTGGACATGAATATTTATAAGATTTCCCAGATTTTAATATATTTCCTGGGATAATTCTATTTGATTCAATGTCTGTTACGATTAAATTGTTCACTTCATGAAGATAGCAATATTCGCAGTCCTTTTCATCGCTGTTATCAAAACATTCATCGATTCCATTGCAAATCAAAGAATCAGGAATATAATGACCATTATCACACAAAAATCTACCAGTCTTAGATTTAGAAGTCCTATGACGACAAGGATTATTCCATCTTCCTGATTCCAGACAAGTCCAAGTAACATTTTGACTATTGTACTTCAAGACCAAATTAGTTCCTGGTAAGATTGCATAGAAACATTCTGAACCGGCTACACATTTGAGAGTTTTAGAATAAAATTGTCCAGATGGAAATCCTAATATATTACTGCAAAGATCTTGGGATTGCATTAGTAATGGATCTTCTAAGCTGCATTCTCTTTTATATTGATTAAAATTTTCACATTCAAAAGATTTAAAAAGCAAGAATTGGAACAAAATTACCGCGATTACTTTCATTGTGATTTAAAATAATTTTTAAACTAAAGTTAAATGGCAAAAAAATATTTAAATTACGAACTTCGAGATAATTTTGTCGAGAATAGACTTTATCAGTTCGATTTCTTCATAATTGGCTTTGTTTGGTGAGTAAGGCCACTTTCTTATTTATGCTTATGTGGCTGTGACAAATCTTGAGATTTTGGATATCATACTTACTTTACTTTGTTGCTGACGAAACTTCGGCAGATTCCAGCTAACAATACCTTGCTCATACTTCTCGGTTTCTGGCTGATTTGGTGTCTTTCTCCAGTAGATGTAACCATCGCGTTCTTTGACGGCCTTGTCTACGCATTCCNACGTTTGCGCTTAGCAGGGCATGTAGAGAATGGACTAAAATGCTGCTGCGAAGAAGATCTATAATACCAGCGTAGAAGGAGAAAGGAGAAGAGGTCGTCAGAGAGCCAGGGGGGGGGGGGGGGGGGGGGGGGGGGGGGG
>HF684712.1:20094-30900 GCA_000341915.2 Megaselia scalaris
GCATTTGTTTCTCAAAGACAGATTAAGCAAACACTACAGGAATAGGAACATCGCAAGTCCAGGATCTGCGCCTCTTTTCCCAGCACAGTCTGCCATTTCATTGCCATCAGTGATAGCATGTCCTGGAACCTGTTACACATTTCATTCAAAATTAGGACACACTAGGGAACAACTTTGGACTTAATCTTGACTATCTTAACAGATACAAATGCGTTTACGTTCCATCTCTAAGGTCTTAATGAAATAACAAGCCCTGTAAATGGCAATTATTTCGCATTGAAAAATTGAACAGTCGTGTAATTTGAAAGCAATACCTGGCTTAAATGTTTTAGCATTAAAACAAAGTCTTTGAGATGATATAGTCGAAATTTGTTTTTGATATGAAATCATACTTTGCAAAATCGAACAGTGACCATATGTCTTTCCAGTCCACATTCCTTTGATTTAAATTTTTGATTCAAAGAGTGGTGACAAACCAAGGATAGTTGTTAAACTTTCAGTAGCGGGTGATCGTAGAGCTACAGTAATCGCCAATGATATTTTTCGCTGAACCCTTGATAAATGTTGCAGATGTTTAGCAGTTTTCAAACTACACCACCAATCAGAATCGGTGAAATGACCGCATAATTTGTTTAGACGAAAGATGAATTTTAAAAGAAGAGAGGATAAACTGATGGGCCTAAAGTCTTTGGCCGTTGGGTAGTTTATCTTTCCTGTTTTCGGAATAAACACAACTTTAACCTCCCTCCATGGATTAGGAACGTAATTAAAGCGAATGCAGTCCTTGTAAAGAATTTATAAAATAGGAATGGAAGAAGAGTTACAAATTTGTACCATTATCGGAATAATTTCACCGTCCCTGGCGATTTGTATTTCTCAAAAGAGTTTATGGCCCAAGAAATTGCCTCCTTGTTGAAAAGATTATCAAGTTCATGTGGGTTGAATACTGTATACCCAGTATCTTGACTCGTTTTATCAAAACTACAACCTGGCTTTTCTAGCAATAAACAATTCATATCAGAACTTATTTCTGTCCAGGTATTATAACACTATAAGTTTTAGCAAGGATTTCTCTCAATCTTGCTCCTTTACTAGTAGAATCAACCGTTTCGCAATAGGATTTCCAAGCCACCCTTTTCGAAACTTTATGTTCTTTCTTGTAAGAGGCTAGTATAGTTTTGTACTCCTTCCAATCCTTGTTCTTGAATGACATATTGTACTGTCTGTCCGGAGTGAAGAATTTACTTGATTTTTGAAGGCATTATAAACAATTTTATTTATCCTATACACTGAAGATTCAATATCCTGCACTGATTTATGAGCCTGAAGATCTTTCAGTGAAGATAACTTATTATTAACGATGCTCTCAAAACGATTCCAGTTTGTGTTCTTAGGATTTCTCATAAAAGAGACTTGACAGTAACAGATCAGAAACAGAATCTTCAGGTTCAACTCTCCATTTTGCAATAGAGAAATTAGTAGAATTATTAACCAAAGTGATGTCAATGAGAATGAGACAATCTTTGTGTTCTGGACTCTGAATTAGAGAGATCATGATATCATTCTCAATCATAAAAAATAAAAGATTAGCATTAGCAACCAATCTCGAGAACATTACAACTTTTTATAAAATCGTAATAATCGTAAAAGTTCATATTTATAATCAAACTTAATCAGAAAAAAATGGAAAAAAAAGTTTAAATTCTACGAATACTTTATGTCAAGAATTTGCCTTTTCCAGATAAAAAACAGTTAAATGCTTCCTGCAGCGAACAATTTTGAACATTTTTATGGGAAAGATGCTATAATTTTGCGTCCAGGGGGGCCACGAGCACCTGGAAACAAAACAGTGTCATTGTTTACTAGTTTCGGTATATTTGTATATTGTGAGTAATTTCCAATATAATAATATTAAAAAATAATATAAATTATTTCTTTTAAAATAATATTGATTCTGAGCATAAAAAGACTGTCCGTAGCTTAGCGTATAGGGTATAGCTTACTGAGTTCTGAGACGCCCTTCATACTTCGAGTGACTGATCATCGCTTCCGTCGATTATAAAAGAGGAAAGGAAATGATACGGATCAAGGACAGAATTGAAAAAGAAAGAATATATTCCTCCTGAATCAAGCTTGATGGTTCGTTATGGGAAGTGTTCTCTGAGAATAACAATTTCATATTTGCTATAAAATATTCTTTCCACAAAATTTAGTTTTCTGAAGCCTACAAAAGATATAGACTTGATATTAAGGATTAAAAACAGATCTAAGGAAGAATTCTATTAATTTCTGGTAACTTACAGACATGTTTTACATAATCTATGTAATTAATTATTTACACATAAAGTATTATACATTTACATATATTATGTGATATATGTCTGAAAATTAGGACTACTTAATAGTATTGTTTCCTCTGTTCCTTTGCGTTCATATTTTTGTAAAATATCATTTTCGCAAAATAAAGTTAATTCAAAAATCCAAAAAAATATACAAAAGCCTGAGGAAGTAAAAAATTAAATTATAAAGGAAATATATAAGTCCCTCAACCATAAATTACAAACACCTGATCAACAATCCAAGGAGAAACTTGTAATTTTTACGACATCCTAAATCCATGTGGCAGTTAACTTGACCCATTTCCTTGGTCTTGACGTAGAAAGTATAGAAGTAATGGGAAATAAATATAAAAATTCAACAAGGAGTGCGTGTTTCCTTGGCATCCGAACCCTTTCCACTTCTCGAGAAATTCAAGAAATTCGTGAAAATACCATATTACTAATCGCAAAAACCATGATTATAATTTCAATTCATTTTTTCTTGTTCCTTAGCTTTCCTCACAATCAAATAAATGGAATTTTAATTGTAAAGTAGCTTATAGAGTTGGTAAAGCTTTTGTAAGAAATACATATGTAATTTTCAGAGAAGAACTTAGTCATATACTTACTTTACTTTATTGCTGATGAAACTTCGACATATGCTAGACACTACTAAGAGTTACCAACACCCGTTTTTCAACGATTCAAGATTCTAGCAAGATGTTATTGTATACAGGATACGCATTACTCTCTTAACCGCTCTTAAGAAAACAACTCCTCCATTGCAGACCAAGTTTCCAGCAGCTTCGCTTCACGGGATACAATTCTGTATAGCTCCTCTGTGCTCGGCGCTTTAAAAAAACGACTCCTTCAGTAACAGGTGATGTTTCCGATGTGTTCGTTCCCTCCAAAATGGAAGAAAGCATTTCCATAGGATGTATTGCATGGGTACCAATTTCCTTATTCCGCACCGGTGCGGTATCCCACCCTAACATACAGGTAGAAGTGACTTCGCAATCCAGTTATTTCAGAACCTCTATATTGTATATATTTTCAAGGATCTATATGTAGCACTTAGAGAATATGGAAGCAAGGATGTTGAAGGTAACTGATCCCCTATAGTTCTAGCAATTGCTATACCATTTTGTGAACTAAAAAAAATAATACTGTCAATTTTGCCTTGGAAGACATTGTTGATGGTAGATCTTGCGTTCAAAAGCTCGTTGATGATTTTCGTGGTATTGATTTTTGTCGCTCTAATAACCATCTTTAGCAGGTTGTTGAAAAATGAGCATCACCTTGACGGAATCCTGGCATAGTTTGGAAATTTGCTGAAATTCTCTTACACAACTCCAAGTCTTCTGAAGCGTCATTTTGCATAGTCTGGATGCTAAAATAGTTTAGGATGCCAAAATAGTTTATTACACGGTATAGCTCACCTCTCGTTAGAGTGTCATATGCTTGCCTGAAACCGACGAAGAAGTCATGCGTATCGACCTGGTGTTCCTGGGTGGAAATGTTGATCGGATGTTAATTTTCCAGGCATGAAACCACATTGGTATGGTCCGAGAATGCGTATTACGTGGGCTTTCAGGCGCTCAGTCACGATGATTGCGAGAATTGTGTATGCGATGTTGAGCAGACTGATTTCTCGATAGTTCGGTCACTCTTGTCTCCTTTCTTGTGGATAAATGATGCTGTTGTTCCATTCTTCAGGCATCTCTTCGCTATTCCAAATTTTCAACATAATTTGGTCGAATTCATTGTTGAAGCCTGATCCCGCTTTAAACAGCACTGCAGGGATGCCATCTGTACCTGCGCTCTTGTTGTTTCTAAGGCGTTGAATAGCTTTATCCACTTCAGCTCTTGTTGGTGGAATCTCTTCGTCGTTGTTTTGAAGAAAATTCTTGAGGGGCGATTCTACTATTGTCGTATATGTTGTGTTGAATGAGTGAAATAGATTCTACACTCAAAGAAGAGCCCAATTTGTTCTCTGCATATAGTATACATAGCATTTATATGGTATGCTTAAATATTACTATTATAACATATAACAAAGTTATGAACCGATCCATACATATTTATAAATGTAACATGCATATTATATATATGACATCGATATGTACGAATGTGAAATCCATACTTTATGCATGTGACATAAATATTATATACATTGCATATATAGTTTTGTTTGTCGCATACATAAATATGTATGCGGTTCTGTTATAGATTTCACATGCATATTTATGTATATAACATTTATATTTTCGGATATCACATACATAAAATATGCCTAGCTCCCTTATATGTCTCATATACATAAGTTCTGTTTTGAAGATTGATAGAGAAGGTATATAGGTGATTGTTGACTTTTCACCATATATCTGTCGAAGCTTTCATGTTTAAGGTTGTTATGATGAACTTTACGTCGGTAAATTACGCAATTTACGTAAATAACTTATATGTTGTATTGGCTTAATTAGTTGTGTAATTTAATTTCAAATTACGGTTGTAAATTATGTTAATTGCAGATATTGTCAATCTCTGACTTTTTCTGACGATGACAACATTGCCTAGAAGAAGATATCCCTAGTCAATGTTAGATTATATTGTGAACGGGAGTGACACGCAATGGATCCATCGGCACCAGAGACATATTAATGACCCATAGTGTTTCCTAAACTACGAGTTAATGTTACTCTTCTCAAAGTTCTAATGTCAAGAATGTCTACCGTCAAGAATATATATGCGGCATGCCTTATATGTTTTAAGTATATAAATGTATACGTATAGCAGTTATAAAATTATATATATTTATGGACGTGACATATATATTAATGAATGTGATGCCCATTCAAATATTGTTTTAAACAACTATACATGTTTTTAACTTTCAACATTACTTTTTGTTTCTAAATCAACGTTTTTCAATCAGCCAGCGCTTTGTATGAACCCACCCTTCCATGTGTAATGTAAACAATGACGTCATATCATACTTTTTATAATAAGAACCAGTTACCGGATATGTAGAAATTCTGTTTATCTTTTTGAAATATAAATTTGGATGTTTGCCAAGGAACAGCTCCTTATCCTTAATACTTTATCCTTTGGATTTTGCTTTGGTAGTCGTCAGCAAATGAAGAACTAAAACGTAAGTAGATTCGGGGAACATTTTATCCTTTATTATCCTTCCAAGTTCGAAAATGTGTCTACATTATGGTTCATCCCATTGGATGATCTCGCTTGTCGTGCTGTCAGGATTCTTGGCTAATGGCAGGAGAAGTTATTGGTTTAGGTTCATATCAGTTCATTGTATTTTTTCTTGGCTATATTGAGTTTATAGCCGCGCCAGGCCTACAAAAAAACTACATGATTTCAATGAGAAATTTCTTGGCAGTCTAGGAGCAGCAGCTGAAAAAAAAGCTGTCAATGAACTGCTGGAGATCTACTGCATTGGAAGTTTATTTCCAGAAGATAGAAAGTGTCAAATGTCATGTTGCTTTTTTCAGCTCTGCCACAAAGAATACTGTCTGTTTGAGAATCCTTATTTCAAGTATTTTCGTGGAAAGGATTAAGTTTTTATCAGTTTTAACCTCAAATAATGAGTATTTATCTAACGGATTAGACAACGTTCAATGAAATGGAATCCATGTAATCTGTTCTGAAAGCACTTCAGTGCTGCGTTATTAGAGGATTTATTTGGTGGAAAGAAGTGATTTTTATAAGAGTTTTAAGAATGTTTCTGAGATTATTGTTGGTAATTATTAAGGGTTTTAAAAGAAAAAATATCTTTTTATTATTCTATCATTTGAATCCTTTTGAAGGAAAAGTAATATCCGGGTTTTTACCAACAAAAAATAGAAGAAATTCAATATGGAGGGAAGAACTGTCTGGTCATCAGGAGCAAAATAGAGACTGGGAAAAAATATATATCGGATATTGGGAATGAGTTAAGTGAGGAAATGAATGGAATTCTTCTTCAAAAGCATTTCCTATATCGTCAATTTTTAAATGTCCTATGAAAGTCTTTTTTCGGCAGTATACAAATATATTTATGACATTATTGATGGTAATAAACTACCATCAATCTCTAAAGAAGAAGAAAAAACTTTCTATTTATTTACACGTTAAATACGTATAATACGTATGTATATAAGTCCATTATCAAAATGTTTGTAAAGTAAATCACCCATTGAATTAGACTCAAAATCCTGGAATGATTATGAAATGCCCTTCTCTGTATCTCTCTGTAGTTTGTCAACAAAGTTGCAATTATTACTATGCTAAGACCATTGGAGTCACTAAAGATTGAGGGATCCGAATCATCCTGGATAGTCCATAAAAATACGAGGAATACACAGGCTAATTAAGAGGCATTTTAGCTTATGTAAATTACATAATTTAAGTATATAACAGGTATATGGTATTGAACTAGTAAATTACTTATGAAATTGATGTGTACATTTTACATGTAAATTACGTCAATTACATACAGTGTTCGTCTGCGAAAGTTACTTTTGTTTATAATCGTAATGCTTTTTAAAGGGTGGTCTATATACGGTCATTTCCTGTGAAGCTCCTTTTTTGCATTTATAAGTTCCTTCTTACACAATTTCAAAATGGTATTCAACACAATTCTTGATTTTATAAGAGGAACTAAAAGCACAGCGAACCTTCCTCCTTACATTCAGTACTTCGGTGCTAAAATAGGAAGGAAGCTTAGATTTTTTTCCCTCTACTCACTCTACATGACCCCTTAAAAGCGTCGGAAAACCCTTACTCATGATTTCCACTGAGTGCTCGATTTCACTCAGAGAATTGTATTGAACTATTTTCCCACATTTCGCAAGGTTTGAAGTGATTAGAGTGGAGAATTTCTCCCAAACCGTGTTTTTAGGGTTTCTAAAACTATTTGTGGGAGAGCAGAAAAAGTTGGATTTGAAGTTAATGTAGATGTGGTCCGAAAAGGAATCCACATCCAAAACCACCCAGTCTTTAATTTTGAATGAATTAGAGTTACATCAGAGAGTAACGTCAATTACGTCTGCCACCCCGCAGAATTTGTACCCGAAGGAAAACGAAACGTAGGTGAATTACCCCGATTATACACTACTAGATTAGAAGTATTTATGTATTCAAGAAGGTATTCACTCCTTTTATTTGTTTCACTACTTCCCCGTACTTCACATCTTGCATTAGCATCCCATCCGATGATCATACCATCTTTCAATCCACTTCCAAGTTTTTCATTAGGGAGACTATAGGTGTTGGGGGGACATCGCGATAGCTGACAAAATACAAGGAATATCCCGATTCCTCATAAAACTCTTCCTTACGGTATGACCCGCAAATAGCTGATTCAGATGTCTGACCCCTAATTAGGTCAGAGTTCACCCATCTTCAGAACTGTTGATGTCAGGAAATGAAGTGATTTTTTCGAGTCACAATCTATTATCCTGAAATCATTATAACGCATCTTCATTTGAATTACAAAGGAGGCAGATTCTTCCTCGTAGACCAGCTTGAACATTTCCTCCTGAATGAAGCCTTCAACTAAGGAAAACACTCATTTAACTCTCATTTAACACTCATTTTGAGGTCTGGAGCATTAGCATCCACAATGCTGACCTTAAGACTTAGCTTCGCAATCTCGCTGTACTGAAATTTTTCGATGCATTTGATTTCGGGTTTGTTATGCATTTGAGTCTTCTTTTCATTCATTGCCTTTGATGTAGTTGGAGTAGATGCAGCAAGATCCGTCTTCTTCTTTTCTTTATAGAGAGTCGTATAAGTGTTTCTCGCAGCCTTTACACCCCGTTGAACGTCAGAAGACTTCGTTCCTGACAGCAACCTTTCGGAAGCCTCCCATCTATAGTCAGAAACTGATCCACAGTTACCGTGACAGCAGGGTACTTTTAAATCTAGTTAATTCTCATAAAAAGAACGTAATTGATATGGAAAATGGTTAATTAAAAAAGTGTTATGATTTGAAAAAGTATTACGTCTACTATAAAAGTATTACAATTTATAATTAATTACAATCTTTTATGACTAATTTCGTCAAAAGTATGACGATTCAAAAAAAAAAGTATGACAAAATTTAACAAAGTATGATTATTTTGTACAAAAGTATTACTATTATAAATTATTGGGTGATTATCTACATTTTTGTTTTGATGACCTTAAATGACGAAGTCTTTTTTTTTCGTCGACAAATTTTGGTATAACAAATAATTATTTTTGGCGGACAAAATTTTATTTTGTGTTGTTTTTCATTAAAAAAGTATGACGAAATGGAATTTTTAATATGACGATTTTTGTTCAAAATGGTGATGATTTCGACGATTATGGCGATGAAAGTGTGTGATTTGGAGACGGAAATTCTTAAGCCATTAAATAAGAATGCATTTAATTTAGCTAAATCTTTCGAATATAACAATAAATTAAATTAATTTTGTCTAATATTTGCACATTTCATGTAAACAAAACAATTAATTTAAATAAAAAATCTATAAAAATCCATCTTTATTAAATCACAACTTTGGTAAAACATTTGAGATCAGCTGCTTAGCTCCCTTCTCAGTAATATAAAAATATGGAAGCTGCTTCATCTTGCTGAACCAAGCTGATAGATTTGGATACTTTGTAGAATCAATGGGTACAAATGCACAAGATGAAACCGTAATCATACAGCAAATATCAGCAAGAGTGAATGTGTTTCCAGCGATAAAAGCAGTTTTTGATAAGAAAGCTTCCAGAATATCGTAGCTCTTGAGAATTTCATCCAAAACACTTTGTGGAATTTTTGGTGCTGGACTAAAAGCTACTGTCTGAAATAAACATTTCATTATATAATTTAATCGATTTATAAAATAATTCCTACCAAAACTTTGCACAAATTAATAAACAAAACTCCCGTATCGAAGAACAATTTTTGGTCCACCATAGTTCTAGAAACTATATCTTTTGGATACAATTCTTGATCTTTCTCAGAACCATACTTTTGTACTAAATATGTGCAAATTACATGACTGTCGGTGATGAAAATTCCATTATCTTCCAAGACTGGAGTTGTTTGGATTGGATTTATTTTTGTATATTCTGGAGTTTTATGTTCTCCCTTAGTGAAATCTACAGATCTCAATTCCAGTTCCAAACCGATGGCCTTTGCAGTAGAAAGACAAAATCTTGTCGGCCCACTTGTATCGACTCCATATAAAATTGGCTTTGACATAGTTTAGATTTGTATGAAAATCACAAATGAACGCTTTAAAGGCTCGGAGAGACTGAAGTCTTGAAAGCTTTCCCACTATCTCTTTAGATTTCAAAGCTCTATCTGTGACGACATTTGTTGTGTTTTTGATGAAATTCATAAATCATGTTTCTGACTTAATATTCGTTATTATCAATTTATCGTTTGAAATGAGTATTTTTAGGGGCTTTGTTTATTTTTACCGTGACATATCGATTTTTTATACTTTTTATATACATTTTTATCTATAAATTGTTATCTTATTTGGGAAGGGAATCTAGTCGATTAAAAGGTATCTGGAAGTTATCTACAAATTTGGAATGTGGAAGTGAAATTATTATGATTTTGTTATTATAATATTATAAAATTGCTCATAGTTGAAACTATACATATATGGGTATTATATATATGGGTATTATCTACAGTTTCTAAACATATTAAAAAACTGTGCCTAACAAATAGTCTAAGCCTTAAAAGAGATACATATTTTTCTCTCTTTTATCATGATCAGTAGAAGAGCAAGAAAGAGACAAATATATGTAAAATTCGAAAAGTCGAATTTCTCATTTGAAAGCTAGACGAAACGCCCGAGACCACAAATTCGTTCAGACTTTTATAAAGTAAAGAGATTTTCTTATTTGTGCGAATGCATTAGTTAGTTCTTAAACCTCGTATAACTCTGTCCTTTCTTATTTGCAATCTATTTATTTCATGAAAAGCTGGAACGTTTCTTACCCGTAACCCAACCCAATCTGTCGTATTGCTCAAAGCACTTTGTCATTGGTGGTTGCAATGCCAATTCTCTTCGCTACTTTCCCCGATAGACCTGTTAGGATTCCTATAGATATTCTCATTTCGTTTTTACTAAATCGTCTGTCTTTTTACTACTGACAGAAGGAAAGAATAACTTTGCGCCCTTGCATCCTTCGATACATGACCAGGGACACAACATAATCTTAATTGATTTCTATCACTGATCCTATTCCCCCCCCCCCCCTCAATAAGATCTCTTATTGCATTTACGCATTGTCCGCTCGCTATAATACATCATCTGCATAACCTACTGCTGATACGCATTTATTTTCCAATTTTTTAAGGAGCTCATTAACTACAGCAACCACAAGAAGGGAAATATTACTCCTGCTTGGGAGTTCCTCTAGTTATGGTTCTTGAAGTAAGCACATGCCCCCCCCCCCCCCCCCCCCCCCCCCCCCCCCCCCCCCCCCCCCCCCCCCC
>HF684715.1:1083-18946 GCA_000341915.2 Megaselia scalaris
TTTTCGTAAAATTTTTTTTTTCTGGCGACGCCGAATTTAATCGCGAAATTCGAAAGCGACGATCGACTAAAAACGACGCAAAAAAAAGTCGCGTCGTCGAGTACAGTTTTTAACCCAAACAATTTTACCGTAGTCGACCGTCGTTTGTTATGTGTAGACCGTCGCCAAAATGCCGCGGCTGAGGTGTTTGTCTGGTAGCTGAACCAAAAATAAGCCGAAAGCCGAATAGAAACGCTCAGCAGGAGTTATATGTTTCATTTGGCTTTTTTTCCTAATTCGGTATGTTACAAATTCAAATTTTTCAAACGTAAAAAAATCGGCTAATTTGAAAAGTTTCAATATTTGCAATAAGTCAAAGGCACTTTTTCTCAATAGACTAGCCAAAGCCGAAAATTTCATTCGGCTACAAGGTCTGCATATTAGAATATTTAGCTATCAACGAACCTGTTAGGTGAGCCGAAAATAAGGCGATTTTCAGCCGAAAAGCGGCTAGCCAAAGCCGAAAATTTTTTTCGACTTAGATTTTCTTGATTCAGCTTCATACATATTTCGGAAAAAATGTTGTTGTAATTGCTTTCTTCTTCTTTTTTCCCTTGTAATTTTTCATCAGCCGAATTAAGGCGAATCTAGGCACAGCCGATTATTTTAATTTGGCTGAGTGGAGCCGAAAAAATAAATCGGTTGACAAGTCTTGCATCAATACCTCTCAGTTGGTGCCGAAAAAAGACCTAATCGGTTATTGTCGCATAATTTTATATATCTTTTTTAAATTTTAGTTCACATTAAATTTTTTTTCCTAGTCGACTTTGGTCGTCCATTGCCAAGAATCGTTGGAAAAAATATCTGTTTCCTCCAATCACATAAGCGATCTGTTTAGATAACGAAACATATGATTTTTGAAAATCTATCACCTTTTTTAAAGATGCCACCGTAAATATTAACAATTGTTCCTCTATAACGAAAATTATATTGTTCATTTACCAAAATTAGTCCATATAAAAATAATAAATAATTATTGTTCGAATTTTTAGTCAATTTTTACCTATTAGGAATAAAATAAGTTCTGATCCGTTGTTCCCGCTAGTCATATGAGCGATCTAAGTCAGCTGTTTCTATAAGGGAACCTATGATTTTTTTTTAACAATAGTTCCTATTGAACTAAAAAAAATCATATCCATTTACCAACAATTATAATCCTTCCATATAAAAGTTTGACAATAAATAAAACCAACTCACCTTCTGAAGAATGAGGATTCCCTCGCTGCCATGCCCAAGTACATAAATCACATGTGGTGAGGCCATCCGTAGCCACGGAATCATCTAAAAACGGTGGCCGTGGAGGTGGTGGGACAAATCGTCCATTCCACAAACCATTCTCACTTGCATCAAATGCCAGCGGAGATTCAAATAAGTCTTCTTCTAAAGCGTTCGCCCACCAATCATCGTCCTCCATAGGCGATGGAATGGCTGGTGTATCTAATGTGGCTTCTGGGTCATCCATGAGACCCCCATCAAACATTGGAAAGCTGGGCGGTGGATCTATACTACTTAAAAATAAATTAGAATTAGATGGTATGGCGGGTGGTGGTGGTTGAAGTTGGGGTTGCTGTGGTCCTAAAGATTCTAAACGGCTATTTGGGAATTCACCTCCTCCATCTCCATCGCCGCCCTGCCTCCGATACATTATCAATATTCTGAGATTCTAGATAGCTTATAATTCTTGCAGGCGTTGACTGTTTTGTTGTTTTTGCGGTTGGTGCAACAGACTTTGTTTTACTATTCTTGTATTTAGCCTCCTCCTGAAATCAAATAAAAAACAAAAGAAAACAAATCAATTTATCATTTAGGTTTTTGTTATTTTATAGTAAATATATATTTTAGTTTTGGGCTTGGCTTGAAATTAATTCTTTCTTTGGACGCGGACCTTGTGGAGACATGTTCACTGGGAACAATTTTTTGTGGGTAATGTCTAAAAAAAATTTGTTCTAACAAATTTCCAAATAATCATTGAAATAAAATTGGAAAACCCAACCTGCTCCCTGTCATAAATGTCTTGTCCTGTCACTTGAAACTCCTTCACTTCACAGTAAATTCTATAAATTTTAAAATATAATTCTTCGACTGTGTTTTTTTGTTTGTAATCGATAGTTTTTGTTGTTGAAATGAAATAAATTATTTATAAAATTGTCTTTTTTTGTCGAAAGGCTTTTAAAATGTCGTTAAAAATGTTTTATGTTGGTCGTGAAAAGAAACTCGATACTTTTTTTTGTGGGTTCAGTTTAGTTCTTAGTTGGAGTTGTTAAAGAACATGGTCTTTGAAGTATCAAAGTTTTTTTAGATTGATGATGAAGACCTCACACGAAATTCAATATCTAGTTAGTGATTTGTGCTTAGTCGTAATTATTAGTGGGAACTTCTAAAACAGATGTGTAGAACGTTTTGTAGTTGTAGGCTGGAGAATATCATTTAGTTATGTTTTCAAATTTATTGGTATTTTATGAAGCAACATCGGATGAGGATGTTAGTGGGAAGATTAGAGGCTTTGTTTTAATTTATTAGAGATTTCATTTATAAATTTTTGATTTGTAATTGAAGGGATTGAAGCTAATAGTTCTCTTGAGAGTTTGAACAAATTTATTCTTGAGAAAGTTCTCGGAGATTCCCGATTTTTTTGTAATTGAATTGATTTTTCACAACAAACTTAACTTGTCTTGGCTTTGGCGAGATTTGATGTCGCTCGACAACGCATCTTCTTGGCAGAGACTCAAATAGGTTCATTGCTCGATATAGCTCATCTCTATTTTGAGAGTCATACCCCTATCGAAAATCGATGAAGAAGTGGGTTTTTCATGGATCTGTTTGAAAGCGAAATCTTGACAGTAGTAGATTTTCCAGTCATAAAACAGTATTGGAATGGGTCAACAATCATGTATGACATATGACTGGTTACTCTGTAGTTCTTAAGTTCAATTCCTTATTTCGAAAATTTACAGCTTATATTAAGTTCCATTTATTGGAAATCTTTTATTATTCCATAATTTTGTTGGAATTTGATAGAAGATCTTTTAAAACTAGCTCCAACTATTAGGAGCAGTGATGTTTACTTGCACTATTATTGTTCATTCACTATTCAGAGATTGAATAGCTTTGTTTTCCTCAGGTATTGGCGATTGAGGGACTTCGTTGTTCTGAAAATCCCCGTGTTCCCTACTTTCAATGCCGTTCAGTAGTTCTTTGAAGAAATATTCCCATTACATAACGATCTCATTCTTGTTCCCTATCAGTTCACCGTTTTTGATCTTATATCAGAATGCCCGATTTCACATAATGCCTGATTTCGATCTCCTCTAAATCAGGCCAAACTTCAAATTGTACTTTCTCGAATCTCATTTTCCTGGCTTCATTTCTTTAGTTTTGGAATACTTCTTCTAAATGCTCTGCTGCATCTGTATTTTCCAATCAGAAGTATCAAACTGACTCTACCATTCATATTTTATAAATATAAATCAAGGAGTTTACAAACATCAGATAAAACGTCTTCAAAACAAATATTTTATAGTTATTAGTACGATGTTTCATTACAAAAATCATCAATAATTTTAATCTCCACCAATTACCTTCTAAAATGTCATCAGATTACAACATCTTTATTTATGTTTCAACAGTAATTACTCTCAATAAATGAAAATAACGACAATGTATAGTGAAGAAACAAATTTCTCTGAAAGACTATGTCTCAGTGTTCAATCAATATCCCGAAGCCAACAAATTCAATCACTGCAAAGTACAGCAAAGCAATTGAAAAGCACCAACATATCAATCTCGGTAGGAAAAAAAGGCAAAATAGACAGACGCCAAATCTCTCATCTCGATCTTACAATGCATTCAAAGAGCATACTGCAAATTCAAAGACTGTAACTTACAAATAAAATTTAAGAAAAAAGACTAAAAACAAGAAATTTCCTTCTCCTTCCTCAAAAAAAGCTAAAATCCAAAATCCAAACCTCTTAATAAAGTTATTATTGCGTCACGGTATCTAACCTCCATCTGAACCCATATTATTTGCGGTAGGTGCCATATAATCTTGTCGTTTTGGAGCGGTTAGGAGGAAAACAACAATAAAATAGGAGTAAAACATCAAACAATTTCAGTCAGTTTTAGTCAGTCTCTCATGCATCTTTTCGATATTGCCACGACTTTCGATTTTTTCTTCCCCTTCGAATCTCAGCCGATTCGTTTCTTATGAATTCAGAAAAAAAAGACTGATTCTACACAGGTAGATTTTGTGGTTCGTCCGTTTGTCCGTTTTTAACTTGGGGCAGGTATCGATGAAACAACAGGAAAGGTTTTGTCTCTCCTTTTTTATGTGCACTTAAAGATTTTTGATGGTAATTGATGGTTTTTTAAGAAAATGGATGCTCTCTATATATTGGCAGTACCCCTCTATGAAATATGAGACTTTTAGGTCTTCTAATGACTGTAAATGATGGTATTCTAATAATATGTTATCACTCCCAATGTGGAGAAAAAATAATGTGATCCCTAGATAGTGGAAGCACCCTTTCAGGAAAAGTGAATATTGTAACGACATATAGCAAAGATCAATCAAATAATGAATTGTACACGAAAATTAACAAAAACTTGTTTTCGGTTTATAACTAGGATGCTCTTTTGATATTCTAAGCACCCCTCAAGGAAATGAAGACTGTGAAAACCACTGCAAAAAAAATCATCGACTAGGATTACAGAAGTTATTGCATGGTAATTTATGAATAAGTAAGATGCTCTCTAGATATTGGAAGCACCCCTCCAGGAAATGCGAAACAGTAAACATTCAAGCATTCAAGAACTATAGTAAGAAATTTAAATTTAATTTTTGGAATGCTCCCTAGATAGTGGAAGCACCCCTTCAGGTTAAAGATATTTTATCAGTGAATACCATTCAATTTACAATGTGGAAACTTTTTTTTCTTCTATAATATTTTTTTCAATAACTAAGACACCCTCTACATATAGGAAGTACCCCTCCAGGAAACATACAAAGGCAAGGTAAATTTAAATAAACAGTCATTATGTTCTTTTTTCATGTTTGTATGATAATTGATGTTATTCTATTAAGAAATAGGACGCACTCTAGATATTGGAAGCACCCCTCTATGAAAAGTGAGACTGTAGAAACCAAAGAAAAATTCATAGACTAGTGAATTTCGTGAAGAAATTTATAATTGAAAGGATTTTTGGTTATTTTTTGTGGTATTGGATGATATTCTATTTATAAGGATGCTCTCTAGATAGTGGAAGCACCCCTTCATGAAAAGTGAATATATGTTAAAGATTAATCAATAAGTAAATACCATTAAATGTGAAATGTGTAAACTTTTGTTTCCTTATAAATATTTTTTCAATACCTGAGACACCCTCTACAAATAGGAAGTACCCCTCCAGGAAACATACAAAGGCAAGGTAAATTTAAATAAACACTCAATTATGTTCTTTCTTTTTTCTGTTTGGATAATTGATGTTATTCTTCTAAGAAAAAAGACGCACTCTAGGTATTGGAAGCACCCCTCTATGAAAAATGAGACTGTAGAAACCAAAGAAATATATAGACTAGTGAATTTCGTGAAGAAATTGATAATTGGAAGGATTTTTGGTTATTTTTTTGTGGTATTGGATGATATTCTATTTATAAGTAGGATGCTCTCTAGATTTAGCTAGAACTCTCCAGGAAATATGAAACTGCTGCAAACACTCATGGACTAAAGGACTATAGTAAAATGTTGATGAATTATGATATAGAGCACTTTTTGGTTATATGTTGATGGTAAATTATGGTATTTTATTAATGTCTGGGATACCTCCTTAGATAGTGGCAGTCCCCTTCAGGAAACGTACACATGTGTTAACTACAGAAAAGATCAGTTTATTAGTGAATAATACAAGGAAATTTAAAACTGTTTTCCCGATATTAATCTGTTAATAGGTGTTCTCTAGATATTCAAAGCACCCCTATAGTATGGGCTACCAACATTAGGAAGCAACCTTCAAATAATTTTATTAAGGGACTTTGAACAAAAATGTCATTACCACAAACAGGAGTAAGAAAATTGAGGAAAGAATTGGGGACACGGAGGCTGTACACTAAGTAGGGCTCTTTTAACAATACTTCCATGAAATGGGAAGGAAAACCTATAAAGTACTACTTCTACCAAAATCCTCTAAGTGCACAACAGACAAAGAAAACTCTGTAGTCTGTAGCAATGGAACCAAAAAACAAAATCTGAAGAAAAAGAGATACGGAGCCCAAAACGAAGAAAAGTATAGAAACGTGACCATGTTTTCCCACTGAATCGATTCCTATGCGATGCATGATCTATAGATATGTTTGAGAATGAGTGATCCAGCTAATTTTGTTATTTTCATTTCATTTTTATTAGAAAATAATCTATAGAAATTATAGTCATAAAAGAAAATACTACTTTAAGATCGAATATATATTTATTATTATGAAATTGTTTGAGGCTTCTAGGAAGTTGCACTTGTGGGATAAAAAAGAATAATTTTTTGAAGGCTGGCTAAATGATGATTGTTTGTAATTTTCATGTGATGAGGTTAAAGAACTTCAATTGAAAGGTGTACAGAAAACATAATATGTTTTGTTTTTTTATACATACTTATTTTTTATTATTTTTATTAAATATTGCTGTTTTCTTTATTAGATTTTTGTTTGAGAATATTTTTATTTCATAAATTTTATAGCATTTTGCAATTATTCAAACATAAAATCATGGAAGAATATATTTTATCTAAAAAAATCTCATATTTAGAAAAAATATTAAAAGAAACATAAAAATCAAAAATGCAGAAATAACTAAAGCACCTTGAATAACTCCCAACCAATAAAAAACATAATCATAATCTTTACCACGATCTCTTCCCAATAATAAAATCGCAAAAGAAAAGATCCGATATCCTCTTTTAATTGCAAAAACTATATAATTAATTGGATAAATTACTCACGTTAATTAATTAAAAGTATGGCAATTTTCATTTTTACAGCCCATTTATTGATTATAAAAGTCAAAGACAACCTAAAACCAATTCCATGGTTAAGATCTGATTCCCTAAAGCAAAACAGATTTAGCTAGTTTGCTAGAACTAAACATAGCTAAAGCATAATCCCAAACAACATTAAAAATATATGATTTTCATTTCATTTTCTTTATAAATATTACATGTCTCATCCCACGAGCTCGAGTGGTCCTTAGTAGGGTGGGCTTGTTAAGTTTTCTAGGGTTTTTTTTATACATTTGTTTGGTAAAAGAAGATGATTTGCGAAGTATTTCAATTTAAAGATATTTCGTCACATATAGTATAGCGCTATACACATCTGAGATAAAAAAGCGAGATGTTATCGTGAATATAGGAATAGGAATTATAGGATCTCAAGATTATAAGATCTCAAGTAGAAAAGATATTTCGGTACACATAGTATACCTCCTGATAATATCGGATATTTTTTATTATCGGTATATTTTATAATATTCGTATTGCTTATAGGAATAATAGGAATCGCTCATCTGTTTGAAGGATCACAAGTAGAAAATATATACCGTCGTTTAAGATGCTGTCCCTCCTGAAAAGGCGGTATGTACATCTGAGATAAAGCTGCGGATACTATTTCTATTTCTAGACAGATAGTATACCTCCTGATAACAGCTTTATATAAATCTGAAATAATGCAGAGAGCCTTTAATATCGGTATATTTCTTCTTGTTTATAGAAATAGGAATAACTCATGATCCCAAGTGGAAAAAATATTTCGTCACAGATGGCATATCTTCTGACAATAGAGCTATTCACATTTGAGATGAAATAATCTGATATTATAACAAGTGTAAAACAAGTAGCGTTATCACATAGTTTGTTCCTACTGAAAAGGGGATATACAGTCGATCCCAAGTAGAAAAGATATTCCTGATAATATATCCTCATAATAGCGGTATACACATCTGAGATACAACAACGAGTGGTTATTATCGGTATATTTTGTAATTTTCTTCTTGTTTATAGAAATAGGAATAATAGGAATGGCTCATCTGTTTAGGAGATTCCAAGTAGAAAATATATACCGTCTCTCAGATACTATTCCTAATAAAAAGACGATATGTGAATCCGCTCACAGGTAGTATACTTCCTGATAACAGCGGTATACACATCTGAGATAATACATATAACCATTATTATCGATATACTTTGTAGTTTTCTTCTTTTTTATATAAATATAATGTCTCTCCTAAAAACGCGACATGTGAATGTGGAAGAAAATATAAAAGATATTTCGTCACAGATAGTATACCTCCTGATAACAGCGTTATTCATATTTAATAGAAAAAATAAAGAGATATTATCGTGCTATCATCTACTTAGTTAATTTCAAGTAAATATTCATGCGATCCCAAGTAGAAAGAATATTTCGTCACAGATAGTATACCCCCTGATAAAAGCGGTATACGCATCGAAGATGAAATATCGAGATATTATGGGCATATTTTGTGGTTTGCTTTGTGTTTAAGTAGTTCTTGGTGACTTTGGAGTATTCTCTTTTTGCGTTCAGACATGATGAAACCAAATATCTTGTAGGAGACATATAGCCTTTCTCATGTACTGGACAATTGAAACTAAGGTTCAATTAAGAAACTGAGATTCAAGTTAGTATTAAAGGTAGTACTTCTTCCATAAGGGAACTTTCTAGTTTCAAGTCTCAAGAAGAAAAAGTACTCATGAAAGCAAGTTCCTAAAATTGTTGTTTTCAAATCGTCTCTTTTTCTCCTTTGCCTGACTTACAACATTCTTCTTTCGTGGTGTTACCTGGGACACTTATGTGCCAAGTCTATCTTCAGAAAATGTCTGATGTTCTATATTATAGAACTAACACTGAACATATTCAACAAACTATAGGCTATGACACTGATTCTATATTTCACGCTTCTAACATATATTTCAGAGTGATGTACCAAGTTACTTCTCTTAGTGTAAAACTGCTAATAGAAGTCGGTTTTTTTCCAAAATATAGAAAAGTCTTCAATTACGGACAGACAATAAATATAATACAAGATACTAAATAATATTATGTTCTTAAAAGTAAGCCACCCTAACCATACCTTTATGTAGGGCGTGTAGATCGCGTACTACATGCATTTTGGATCGATTTTATTAATAGCTTAACATGCGTTTTACAAATACTACAAATGCTTATAAATCAATAAAAAAATATTATAAAGATCTATTTCTACTATAAAACAGGAAAAAGTCTGACTTTGCTCCAGGTTTCTCCGATGTTTTACAATTTGTCTGCCGGTATGTTAGAATTTTTTTAACATTTGTTTTAAACTTTTATTAGTTTTATTTTTATTTTAATAGTTAAAAGGGTTATCGAAATGATATATACATATTTTAATAAGAAACTCTAGAAATATTTTCATGTCGAAAGCAGTTGTTATAAATTCCATGCATTTAATGCAAACAGTGACGCCTCTAGATTCCCGCAAACACTTGTTGAACAAGTAATTAAATTTAAAAACAACCATAAAATCTGAAGTAACAAACAACTCCCAAAGGAGAACAAAGACTGGCTCAAGAAAACCAGAACATTTCCTTTACAAGATTCCGGCGTGTCCAAGCTGAAAGTCTCAAAGAATCAAAGAAAGCCAGCTCATTAATTAAGTCAATTAGAAAAGAGGATATAATCAAATGAACTGAAAAGAATTTTCTTTTATAAAATTATTCAAGACAGATGCTCAATAAAGTTGATTTAATTACCTTTCATTGTGTTCAACACGAACAACTGATTCAATACTTTTCTCTCAATTCTACTTTTAGATTGCTTTATAATAACAAGGTGTGATTTCAGAAACAACTTCCTCATATTCCCATCGCATTTCAATTTCGTTTTCATTCATTATGTCCAATTTATTGGTCTTAGAATGGGAGAAAGAAATTTTCAGAGTCATACTAACAGTTGTGGTGCACAGTAGGGTGTTGCAAGTTACTTCTTTTTAGAGATAGGCAAACTTCTCATTGTATAATTGATACATTTCGATTTAAGAGATCACTGAGGGTAATGTCCTCTATAGTACATAGGCATACCTAATAGTACAGTCTTAGATCCTTTAAAATGTAGGAGTGTGAGAAGGGCACTCTAGAATGTAAGCTCAATACAATCGACAAAAAGCATATGACATATAAAGCTATCATCACACAATGTCCATACTTTTCACGATATGCAATTAAATAAAGGAGCTCTAAGGACAAAGGTGATTTAAAGTGGCTTAAAGCAGAACTAAATAGGTTCAATCTCTCGATTTACATAGCTAGTACCCCATGAAATAGGGAACAGCTACAAAGCGGGTCTACAGGTGGCGGATAGTGGAAACCTTGTACATCTCCTAATGAGAGACAACGCAATGTCGATAATGTGACAATATTAAACACAGAATGAGAGAAAGAAATTTTCAGAGTCATACTAACCTTTGTGATGCACAGTAGAGTGTTGCAGATTACTTCTTTTGAAAGATAGGCAAACTTCTCATTGTATAATTGGGAAGATGACTGAGGGTAATGTCCTCTTTAGTACATAGAAATACAGAGTCTTATGTGCTTGAAAACGCCAGGAGTGTGACAAGGGCGCTATAGAATGTAAGCTCAATACAATCGACAGTATGACATCTGATGCTATCATCACACAATGTCCATGATTTGAACACAATAGCCATAAAAGGGATTTTTTACATACGATCCTGGTGAGATCACTATGGATGGAGCAATAGAAGTATTTAGTTAATTCCTTACGTAATTAAACACTGTTAAGCCATCAAAGAGATTCTTTACATAAGATCCTGGAGAGATCACTATGGATGTACAAATAGAAGTATTTCGTTAATTCCTTACATAATTAACCACAGTAAAGAGATAAGAGGAGAAGAATCTTGTTGTTTATATACTTTGGAAAATCGGCCACTAATTTCGTCACAGATAGTATACCTCTTGATAATAGCGGTATATTCATCTGTGATAAAACAGCGGGATATTATCGTGCTAATATCGGTATATTTTGTGGTTTTCTTCTTATTTTCAGGATTAGGAATTAAATCTGCTTACAGCTCAGTTGAACTCATTTATTGTCTTCAGAGGAATGCTTCAAGATAGTATACATCCTGCTAATGGAGGTATACACATCTTAGATGAAATAGATATTATCGTTCTATTGTCGGTATATTTTGTGGTTTTCTTTGAGAGAAAACAATATTTCTTCATATATACATATTTCGTCAATATTCTTCTGAAGGTGATTTTGAGAGCACTATAGTAGCTACAATATATGTTTTCAGAATGATCTTTCCAACACTTTAAGATATTTAGAATGAGAGTAACACTTGAAACTTTTAGCACTGGAATTCGCGATTACCTGCAAGCAGCCATATTTTATCCACTTATTAATGACAACTATATTCTTCGAATTAATTTCATATCACCCCACTATGAAGAACAAAGTAGCAACCTGGATCCATATAATAGGAATAACTACATACAATGATGTTAGCTTATAACAATTCTATTAATTAGACTCTTATTATAGTTTCGTTTCTCCTTTCCATTTCAATCCAGTATGTAGGAATTTATAGATAGATACTTCATATGTATACATGTATAGTCGTTGGACCTATCTTATATTATATGGCTTGAATCTGTATGGTGGTTGTGCAATTAAAGCAATAAACTGACTAGACCACAAATTCCGTGACCGATATCAATTTATAACCAAATGCGTTCCATTCTGTAATAATAAACATATTACTCTTTCAAAAGAAATCCGAAAGAAACGAAATCATGATAGCTTCATAGTTTCTGTTCCCTAAACACCCTCTAGGATTTCTTTGGATTTCGTGTAATAAAGACATTTAAAGTGGCTGTAGCTTTGAATCATAGTCAGTTTTGAGCAAACAAAAAGAAAGATAGTTAGTTTTAGATAGATAAATTGAGGAAAACAGAATGATAGAAAACAAGAAACATGACCTGATGAAACTTAGGAGAACATAAAATGGACACTTGAGAAAATTTCATGATTTTTATTTGAGGTTTTGTGTTAGGTGGTAACACTGTCATTTGTTGTTTTAGGGAGTAATATGCTTCTCAAGGAGCTATCTGTAAGTAGAAATTAAGATGAGGACACAAAATAAGTAAGCACATAATATGTTCGGCTAGAAGGACCATATTTTCAAAGCCCATTAATTTCCTGAATTTAGCATGACCTTTTATAATTGCTGGTAATAGCTGCATTTTGAAGCAGACTTCTCGATACTTATGTGAAGGAAACAAGAGGGGGAAAAGAAGTATTATTTTTTGTCAGCAGGGGTGGACACTGTCTGTAATTAACGTAATTTACAAGCGTAATTTACACTTAAATTACTTAAGTAATTAACTTCTTCCTTACAAAAAATTAGTGATTTACGTAGCATACGTAATTTACGGACATAAATTACATGTAAATTACGTAAATAATTAGCTAAATACTTCACTTTGCTCATCAATGCTTGTCAAAGAACATCATAAGTGCAATCCCAAAAGAAACTGTGATTGAGAGAATATTGGAAGTCTGAGATTTTGAAGTTAAAGAAAAAAGGAACAGACCTTGTGGTCAATTTTACAATTTTAAAACCTAAGAGTTCTTAAAAATTCTATGGAGCCAGAGGGAACATAGTAAAATTTCCACTTAGAGAACTACCAACTTTAGTCTGTACATGACGGAGAAAGATTGCTATAATCTTAGAATGTTGAACTTTAATGTAGTTGGCAGGTCTATACTTTTGAAGACATGAAATCACCAAAAACAAAATCAAGAACAGTTGTCTTGAAAAATAGGACTACATAGACTCTGTGCTAGTTTTGGTTATACATGATCAGAACCCATTGTCGAAATAGCAGCTTGAACAGATATTTTACCCGAATTTTATCCTCTACCATAGTTCCATTAACATAGTTTTCCAATTGACAAATTTGAAGTCTTCTCGGGAACACAAATCCCATTTTCGATACTTCAAGTTTTCCAAGTTAGGAGTTGGCTTAAAGTATAATCAAGCGGTGAGATGACACCTCCTTTTGGGGTACATCGGCTGACCCTCCAAATATGTGGTATTCCTGATTAGCTCTGTGTTAACTCTCCTGGTTATTGCCATATTTCCTATCCAGTGGTGACTTCCTTATTGATATTATATTGCTATATCATGTTGATATTGTAAAATGACTCCTCTAAGACAATGTTGTAATGCTGTAAATTTCCCGACCATGACATTGTTTGTAAGAAAACCACATTTACTTCTCTCCATTTCTTGGAGAATCCATCCATCCCAAAGAAGTCTTGAAAATGAGCATCTGGTTCAGCTTAATAAGATCAATTTGACTGTCTGTAATTTATACGTAAATTACGTAAGTAATTAACTACTTCCAAGCAAAATTTCAGCTATTTTTCCCATCCATTCTCTGATCAAGAAACAAAGTCTGCCGTGCTTGCAGGAGCAGGACATAGAATTTCTTAAGAGCTAGATTCTATCACGTAAGTTTGCATAAAACCGGCTAGAAGAACCATATTTACGAACATAGATTCAACATCAGGAGCGATGGGGAAATTAAAAAAGAGTTCTTTTGTTCTAATTGTTCAAATAAAGGAAGTGGCAAGAGCATAGGACTAGCAACATGAATGGGCACATCAAAGTATTTAGTTAATTACTTACGTAATTTACATGTAATTTACTTAAATTATGTAAGTAATAAATTACATAATTTGCGTGTGACAAAAATGACATTGTAAATTCTAATATACAAGCTTTTAAAATAAGTAAATTTTGAAGAAATACCGGCTAAAAAGACAATATTTTTAGAATAATATTCTCGATATGATCTAATTGAATAGGAATAATATTCTGAGGGAAGTATATAATTAAAAAACCTCAAACCTTTTATAACCTCCATAAATCTTCACAAAATAATTAAAATCATATAAAATCAAATAATAATCGTAAAATCCAAAAAATCTCAAAGTGTACCAATCTCTATGGTTAGGGTCTTTGAAGTTAGATTGAGTAGATTGGATAGGAAAAGCACAACTCTCACTTTCACTCTTTTGTGGCATGAAGCAAGTCTGTGGAATATAAAGGCAATATCATAACATGCCATGGCAAACACTTTTATACTTTTATGTAAGGAGTTAAAGTTGAAAGTGAAATTAATCAAATAATCAAATAACGAGAATTATGTCACTTTTCTAGACTTTACTCCACTCCATTCCAGCATATAAAATCATAGAGGTCTTAAGTAACTGTGACAAATTGAGTTTGGGAACCCTAATTTTTCATTCCCTTCCCATTTCCATGATAACCTCTTAGATAGTATCTACAATTAATTTTACTCTAGCTTGGGTATATTTGTATAAGAAATTAAGGATTCTTGGGTCACATTCTGATGTCACATGTCAGATGTCAACGTATTAAGTTGTAATGTGTTTGCTTTAACTCTTTGGGTCTGTGAGAAAGAACAAGTTCATGAACCACAGAATCAACTCGATCCAGAAAATTACCATAAATTCTCAAGTGCAATCTCTCCACATCCATCATTTTCCTTCGTTTACCTAACAGACAATAAGTATTCTAAATATTCCCATCTATCAAATGCCATGTTCGAGACACGCAAAGTATCTTGAGGAAAAGTTGAATGTGTAGGGAAAAATAGAAAATGCGGAAAAATTAAATTTTCCAACAAAGCGTATAATAATTTTAATATGTAAAAAGTCAAGGCAGAAACATGGAGAAATATTTATAATGTTGTACAGAAATTTTCGCTAGAAAATTGTGTTCAGTTTAGAACTTTTACATTTACATTATGTTGCTTAGAGTACATGGCATGACATAATTACCAGCATGTAATTGCAATTGCAGTCATAAAACTCGCGATCTTTCTTGACTGACTGATAGACAGGCTGGCAGTCCGTATCTCTCATGCACTGGAATTTTTAGACTTTTAGGAAAGAAAATCTTTTGCATATAAGATGCAGTTCAAATGGCAGTCTAAATGCTTCCGGACTGATATATTCTACATTTGGAGTGTTATACCGGATCATTTTAGGATTCAAGGGTAGTTAGTAATAGATCTTATCAGGCATAAAATCCAATGATTCAAGTTTTTTCTGCGAGATTCTAAGCCAAGGAAAGTAGTTTAGGATTCAAATTGTAGACAATATATCAGTCTTGGTACTTCACTGAAACAAAATTACGAAAATTACCTCCAAGTATTGTCAGTGCACTTCTCACTTCAATGTAATGATACATTCAACAAAAATATAATTATAATATTTAAAAGAAAAGTTGACTTCTTCATCATGAGTTCCAACAGTTCCTCCAACACCACCGCGGCAAGCAATAAAATTAACATCTCCAAGTTTTGTCTGGACCTAATTTATGCTCAGCGATGTTGAAACAGCGGTGTAGCAAATATCAAAAAGGCAGCCACATTTTCTGAAACTCTAGCAACATCATCGCCGACATCTACAGAAACAACACAAACCAGCTCCTTTGAACTGATCCGCGGAAAATTATTATTGCAAAAACTTCAACCATTCGTTCCATCTCATATTTTCTGATATTTTGGGAACCAGAACCTGGTGTTTCTCTGCGCGTTGTTCCATTCAATGGAAGTGCAAAGTCGATTAAATCATTTTATGACATTATTAAAATTCCACGCTACAGATTTCAGTTAATTTAGGTTTCGCTTGCAATGCGTATTTAACGTTAATCACTGTGGCGAAAAGTATATTTGGCTGTACAAACCATGGTTACATTGAAATGCCAAAATTCGTTCCACCACTTTTTCCATTTTAAATTGCCCCTAAGACTATAAGGACTCTGAAAGAAACATGAATCCCTCAAACAATGTATGTTTTGTAGGGTGCTCTGTTTTTGGTGTTTATAATTGTTTTCTTCTTGATTTCTAGTGGTTATAGACAGAACGGACATTTCAAAATCTGTAGACTGAAATATTGGCGACAACGGTCGACTACGACATGTTTTTGGTGTCGGCTGAAGTGCAAAACTACATTTGTCTTCTTCTCCAGGCATAGTGGCTTCATGCCATGTCAAGGAACATCAGAACAGATCTTCACTCTTAGACAAATTCCCGAAAAAACTAAAGCGTTACACAAAATCAACAAAAACTTTGCAAAATGACAAATTTGATAAGTTCCAAACTATCAGACTTTATTACTACGTAATTTACGTTCGTAAATTACATTATTAATGTAAATAACTGATATTTTGTACTAAATGAGTTAGTTACTTACGTAATTTATGTGTAAATTACGTAAATTATAGACAGTGTTTATCCCTGAAGGCGACGCACTATCATGCAGCATCTTTAACATCCTGCTTGAAATTATTATGAAAGCTGCTAACATCGAAACGGGTAACAAAATATAGAACAAATCTTGTAAAATTCTTGCATATGCATTCGAAGGCAGCCAGATATCCTCAAGAAACCAACAAAGACACAATGATCTAGGATCACACATTGCCATGTACATCACAACATCGAGATCGTAAAGAACTTCATATATTTAAGCTCAGAAGCTAATATTGTTGATTGAAGATCAGAGCAACACGTTTAGCATGGGCAGGTCATGTGGAAAGAATGCAAGCAAATTTACGAACAAGAAGAGTTAATAAATTAGAGGGTAACAGAAGTCGAGGTCGTCCCCGTACAGGTTCCAAATTCCTTTGCCAAATTGGCGCCGATGCAATACATCCTATGGAAGTGCTTCCTTTCACTTTGGAGAGCAAAGACAACGGAAACATCGCCTGTTACTGAAGGAGTTGTTTTTTAAAGCGCAGAGCAAAGAGGAGCTATACAGGATATTATATTGCTATANAGTTTCATCAAAGCATTTCATCTATTGCTAATAAAATTTGAATGGAAGAGGAGATGACTAATAAGTGGAACACCAGTATTATCGGCTCGATCCATAAAAAAGGTGATAGAAAAATCTGTTCCAACTACAATATCTTTGCTTCCATTATATGCGAAAGGCTGAAACTACACGTTATTCACATTATTGGCTCATACCAATGGAGTTTCATGCCAAGAAAGTCAAATACTACAATATATTCACAGTAAGGCAATTCCTCGAGAAGACCCATGAATTCCAAGTCGCACCACCTATTAGTCGACATTAAGTAAGCATACGATACTCCTCATCGAGATGATATATTTGCAGCAATGAACGAATTTGACATTCCAAAAAATATTCATCAATTTATGAAAAATAACACCATGAGTTGTGTAAAAGCCCCTGGAACAACCTACAACACGTTCCAAAGTATCAGAGGTTTCCGACGACAGGATGATGCACTGTCGTGTAACTTCTTCAATATTTTGTTAGAGATGATCATGTCGATAAACAAAACCAATATAAGACAACTACCCAAAAAATATTACATATGAGGAATAACAAAATACTATATTAAATGCAAACTATTTCACAACATGTAAATTAAAAACTTGTGAAATAAAATTGTAACAAGATTTTCATTACTAGTTCTGTATGTTAACGATAAAATAAATAATTTTGGAGTAAAAAGAATATCGTTGTTTCGTACAAAACCAGGTACTTTATTTCGTGCAAATATGAACAGCTTTAGATGGATTCTGATGAGGGAAACAGGTACTTCTAATAAAACAATTGGATTTCACCTGATGGATTGATCAAAAATCAAATCGACCACGTGCTATGTGACATCCGACATGGAATAAACATCCTTGA
>HF684715.1:19036-42908 GCA_000341915.2 Megaselia scalaris
GTAGGATATCCTCGAAAAGGCCAACAAACAACCCTCAGCGTAAGTTCAACATTTCATCACTGACCAATGTGACCACACGACAACAATATGAGGAACTTGACANAAACGGATGTTGGTAACTCTTGGTAGTGTCTTGGATTCACATGGTTCCATTGGAAAAATAGAATTCAATTTTTGAGGTTTGAGGGTGCCAATTTCCGTAGTCCTTATAGAACAAATTAGCACCGGTGCCAATGTCCAGTATTATATCGGAAATTGGCACAGAGTGCCAAATTCTTATCTTCCCTAAGGACTAGGTAAATTGGCACCATCAAAACATCAAAAATTGAATTGTATTTTTCCAATGGAACTCTTGGTAGTGTCTTGGATTCACATGGTTATGGCGACGTAACACTATAGTGTGTTCCATTGGAAAAATACAATTCAATTGTTGATGTTTTGAGGGTGCCAATTTCCGTAGTCCTTATAGAACATATGAAATTGGAACCGGTGCCAATGTAACCTAGGGTGCCAATTTCTAGCTTGTCATTTTAGAGTAGGAGCTTCTTGTATGGTCGATCGTGCACAAAATTAAAGCAATATTCTTTCTGAATAAAATGAAATTGTTTCAAATGCCCTAGGTTCAATTTGCCTTTAGACACTGAGGTTTACAAAAGTGTCAGTAAGATACGCGCATCCCAAGAATTACCCGCTTTTTGTCAATTATATTTAGAGAATTTCATTTTCAAGTCAGATTTTATATCTTAAATAATATAAAATTTTTAATATTTAAGAGCTTTCTATTGATTACTTGGATTCAATATTTGTTCTCGATTTTCAAGAATTTAGTAATATACGTTGTTTTCCAATATACAAAATGTGAATTATCAGGCTGTTAGCTGTTTAATCATATAAATTTGTCAAAAGAAACAGCTGATTAATATTTCGAAACTCTTTATAGTATTTTAAATTTTCTACTCTTGTTTAAGATTACAAATCTAGATCGTCAAGAAATCAATGTTCGATGATTTCATACATGTATATTTGAATCTGACATTCAAATCATCTGTTCTATCAGCTGACTCAATTTGTAAATATGGGAATAATCGTAAATACTGTCTGTAACTTTCGAAATGTTCAAGCGTAACATACATGTAAACTTGGAAATTAACTAAATACTTTCAATCATATTATATTAGTTATTAAATAACTATTCTAAATTAGTCAATCATTAAAGCTGAAAGAAATCAGCTGATTGATCATGTGATTAATACATCTGATTACGAATTTTTAGTTTTAGACAATTTAAAAGTTTTCTAGTTGTATTTATTTTATGGACTAGCCTGACCACCATTTGAAGATGTTATTTTCCAAGAAGATCCAATTGAATCACCCTACATTGCAACGCAACGCAAATCAACTATCAACGCCAGACCTGATATTAAGTCGTTACTGTATGATTTTATGTCTTCATTAATGCCAAAGAAACGAAATGTGTTCACGGTGATTGTGGTTATGTTTGGTGATGGTGCTTTTGCTGATGCTGTTGGGATTCAGATTCATGCTGATGTTTATGTTGATTATTTTGCCGCCGCTCATGATTATTATGTTGATGATGACCGACGGAGCAATCTCACAATATTTGCGAGAAACCAAACGATTCCAATCGAATCCAAACCAATCATCAAGATTGACCGGTGATCAAATGGAATAGATTGTGTTCAAAATGGATCAGATAATTATACAAATTTGTATAGGGATTTTTATTTGTTTCCAGATCTGTTTGTCTGGGAACATTTCATAAAAGCTATAAGGAGCAGGTGCAAATATAAAACGATTCTATGTATAAAAAATTTAATTTTATTCAGATAAAATTAGAAGGTAATGATAAAGGCTTTTAATGGGAGTAATTAAAGAATTACATTGATTGAAATAAATGTTTCTTACAATATAGTGAATTTCTATAGGACGAAAGTATAACATTATAAATATAAATAAAATATCTTACTTCCATGTAATTCCAAAAACCTATAACACTTATCTTAGACCATAATTTACCCCGCAAAAGACCAAATAATCCCTGAAAGCCCTTCGCAACAATGTAATATAATTCTATATCGTTCAGTTGTCCAACATATCTCTAATTTGTACTTGATTTTTCTTATATGTTATTTTGCAGGAGAAAAAATATACAACAGAAAAGAACTGAAAACCTAAATTACAGCTACCGATGTTGGATGTTGTTAACTTCAGTTGAATGGGGCTTGAATGTCGATGGTAAAAGTTTTTTTGATATCATCGCTTTAAATAAAGGTCAAGAATGAATAAAAGCAGCCAACGAACAAAAAAAAAATAATGATTGCGGATTAAATTATAAATCTAGTTTCACTTTGGTAGCTGGCTTTTCCTTTTATGCTCAATTTTATACACTAAGAAAATTGGGATAGTTTATATGAGAAGTCGAATCCATAAAGCCTTTCTAGAGCAAGGATAAGTTATAGTCTCAGATTTGAAAAGTATGTTGAGCACGAATAGAGTCTTTAAGATTCTAGACTGTGAAATTGTGAGTAAATTATGCGTTAATCATTCTTATAAAGTAAATAATTAAGTAGAATTACCAAAAATATTTCTTTGATCAGCTTCGGCCAAATACATATACAATTTGGCCGAAGTTGGTCACAGAAACAGTAAGTTTTGATGAACTTAGTTTGTTATTGATGAAATTTCTACAGATTTAAGCTAACATACTTCTTGGTTTCTGGCTTTGGTAGACTTTTTCCGTCTATCTGTGCTATGTCTGCTCATTGTCTTCTTTCGTGGCCTTGTCTAGGAGTTTCTATCTGTTTGAAGAAGCCTGTTTTCGAACAGAAACTGATTCTTCATCTCTTAACACGACCCGCCCATGTTATGGAATCCCTCAACTATGTTCTTTTTTTTACCGGATACTCTATTCACCGTTAAAACATATTGAATTAAAGATTATTATTAATACCTTTCTTTCGAAGAATTTTTAGTCTTCATTTCATCTTTTGGTATTAGAGCTCAGCACTCTGAACCAAATACCAAGATCATTTTACCACTTTACTTTTGTCTTCCTGGACAGTTGGACGATATCAGCAGCCATTAAAGATTGAAAAGACAGTCGGCCAGACTATTCTTCTCTTTACCTCTGCAGTGATGTCGTTGTTAGAGATGGGAAGGTATACGAAATTAGCCACAACATCGATATCATAAGTTCCCATGACTTTCGGGCCATGTTGGTTGTGCTTCTCTCTCTCTTCTGCCTGAGAACAATTTTTCAATCTCAAAGAAAATTATCTTGACGTGCGTTCTCCCTATGTCATTGATACCGTCAGCATATCCCAATACCTCTCATGGTTCTTTAAAAAACATTAAGAGACAACTGTAACTCTAGCTAGTTCCAAGAATAAGTTCAATTACCAACAAGATGCCCTTCCTAAACAACAAACAGTGTTCTAGAAAGTATACAGTTTGAAGTATACAGTTCTTGCTAAGTAAATTCTAGACAAAAATATTTTCTTAGTGCACATTCGCCTTCTCCCGATTGGATAGATCACTTGAGTACCTTGGATTGTTCGCTTATAGCTCCTAGCCTGTATAACTAACAAACTAGCCAGCCGCCTCAATAGCTAAGGCAACATGTTTTTTTTTGTTATTATCATTATTATATAAAGCATCCAATTCCAATTCTGTGGTCATGATTTTGAACACAAAGAGCAGAAAAGAGAATATAATTTGCATTTTTTGTTCTGCTTCTCTTTAAAAAGATGGCCTTTTCGAATATTATGAAGGAAGGAACAATTGTTAATGGTTCAATGCACACAAACTGAATAATTTTACATTACATTTGGGGACAATTCGCATAATAAGTACCCAGGAAGTGGACCAAGTTTCTATCTTTCTCTATGAATTCATTACCAAAATAGAACACTATAATATTTTTCTTGAAATCTGAAAACATTCAAATCCTAATTAAAACTCTGTTATTTTCAGCTACTTCAAATAATTTCCAAACAGAAACCTACGATTTTCATAAAATCCTCTTAAAATATTCAAAGTAGTTTACCAAATCCCCACTTCACCTCCCAAGTACAAACAATCGCCATCGCCGCCGTCATCATCGTTAGCATAAACCTAAGCGATATTAACGTAATTCCTCGAATCCTCTCCAAACTTCAAGTGGCTACTTTAAGTAGTTCAAGATTCATTACGATTCAGATGAAATCTGACCACCCTAAAAGTCAAAAGCGAGCAATTTGTTTGTTTTGGGTAGCCAAGTCTAAATATTCTACTGAAAAACATCTTAAAACAATTGGCTGCTAAGGAAATTATTTTTACTTTTATTATATTTTTAATTTTATATTTTTGTTTCTTTATAAAATGGTAGAAAGTTTGTTTGTTTTAAGTTTCAATGGTATAATTTGTGAGTAATGGTCACTATTCAAGAAATATATAATGTTTCTAGAAATGAAAACCTGAATCGAGCGCACAAAAAATTATCAAGTACATCATATGAAACTCGATTCAAATCAAGCTTTCAAGCAAACAAATCCATCAAGCTCAAAATAGTTATTGCTCTTAGTAGACACCTCAGTCGACGCGGAAAAAGGCCACATTCGACCGCTTTTGCCAAAAATTATACATGTCGACCATAGCTTAACGCGACTTTTATTTTTGCGTCGCTTTTAGTCGACCGTCGCTCAGACACCTCAGTCGCGCCATTTTGGCGACGGTCGTCGGCTTATTTTTTGGATAAAAAATTTACTCGACTACGGTCGACTGAGACTTGTTTTTGTTCAGGTTTTCAAAATTGGCGACGCATACTAAAATATTGGCGACGAAGGTCGACTACGGCTTATTTTTTGGGTAAAAAAATTTACTCGACCACGGTCAACAAAATATGCAACAGCATCAACCAAATGCTCAACAACACTATCAATCGGCTCGTTCGGAGAAGGGTTTACAAAGAAATACCAGCTCTTCAAGTGCCAATTACATAGGCACTCGTATATCTTCATAGCTTTTGGATGGAGTCTTAGAGAACTCCAGACGACAAGTCACAAATAAAATTGACTTATTTCCAGTTCATGAATTGGATGATAAACACGATCATAGACCGTTCTTTACTTATTGGATAAACACTGTGCAGATCCTAGTTTTGCTGTTGTATTTGTTTCGTATGAGATTGGACCGATTGGTTTTGGAGTCCAGCTAAAGTGTTGGTGACTAGTTTGAGTTTACAGACCGTTGAGCACAAAGAACTGCGAAACATATGGGTTGGACCAAGAAACAATGATTTAGTACATTTGGGAGCAAAGTTTGCAGCGTGTTTGCGAAGAGATATTAAAATAATGGATGTAATTTCAAAGACAAAATGACAGGAACGAGAAACTGCGTGTTGTATTAGAAACGATGACTCCGGATGCGTGAAAAGCTGGCAGGCAGACTGTTCTGTTACAGGATTGTGGCCTACGGTGAGTTGATATCTTTGTATGACTTCAGATACATCCGTATGATACGAGTAGATATTTTTAAAATTTTTGTAAGTAACTCTCTTTAACAAACTTCACTTCCATTGAACTTAAGACTTTGAGGAACCAGCTCTAACTTCCATCGAATAAAATTGTTATATTTAGCAATTGCCCCTTTGTTTTCCGGGAGCGAAGATCTTACCTTATTGTCCACAGCGAAACTTCAATTACCAACTAAATGGAACTTCGAAATCATAGTCTTCTATGTAAGATTTAGATCCTAGTATTTTTATTACTTTGTATAGGCTTCGTAGAAGCAGCATTCCTTGTTCCGGTTCTAAGCGTACATTAAGTTGAGACAGATCGCTTGTCCTCGATGGTTCATTTTGTTCTTTGTACCTACATTAGATCATCAGAGCGTTGTGTTTATGGGGAATGTCGTATAACTGCCAATGAATGTTGTTACTTTGTTAATGGATATCTTTGCTCTCAGGTAAGTATCTCGTTTGTGAAGAATTATATACGAAACTTATATGATTTTAACATTTCAACATTTTCACATATCTTGTTTAAATAATGTTTGTGGAATGTTCAGTTGAGATTCCAGACCAGTCTTACTCTTCACCAGTTTATGCCCACACGCTGGGATTATACATTGGACCTATGAGAACTGCATAATCTACATTAGATCAGGAGTAGTTGGAACACTAACCAATTCAATTAATATGGGCGCAGTGATCTTTGGTTTAGGGACATTACCTTGGCAGGAAGGCGAAGGTAAGTTACATACATGCATATAAAATATTCATAAAGAAAATTATTGACGTAATTTACTTAACTAATGCATGCTTACATATGTTATTTATGTAAATTATGTTACTATATGTAAATAACATACTTTTATAATAATCTACCTTATAAACCACAAAAACAAGAAACTTCTCAAAAATATCATATATTTTTATTCAAATCAAATAAATTTAAAGCAAGATTCTAGAAAATTTTTTTTTTTTGAAAATTCCTGTGAATTACTAATATTTTTGAATATTAGAAATGGGAAAAAAGAAAAAAACTCCTGATTGGAAGATTCGCAACCGATATACAACCTTCATCTTTCCTGAATTCAATGAAAACGCAGCTGCGGATAAAAACTACTTGGGACGGTACTGGGGCTCGATGAACCGGAATTATTTAAGTCAGACTGTGAAAATGTAAGGAAAGTTGGTATATCTCAAAATAAGTGGTATAGAATACAATTTTTTCAGCACACTGAGAGTCTATAACTTAGGTTATCAATCATCTGCTGTTTTCAAAATTTATCAGCTGATCTTTTATTTTATTTCTAGACAATCAGCTGCTTCTAGAAATAAAATATGATAGTCGGTAAAAGATCAGCTGATACTTATTTCATAGTCATATTTCATAATAAAAGAATATTTTCTATATAATATTGTAACATTTTTCAAGTTCAAAATGTTCAACTAGTATCATAATTTATTAAAGTGGAAACTTGAAACTGTTGGAGGTCGTCGCTTGATTCACAAAATATGCCACTCATTCAAGACTGAATGACGGACGGACTGGTGCTCTTTTCGGTTCCCCTTTTCTTGTTGCCGTTTTTTTTTTATTTTTTTGACTCAAGTGTTGGAAGTCAAGTCAGCGCAAACAGTCAGTCCCAGACGAGCGCCAACTGTTGGATGGAAATGAATTACTGAATGGAAGAGCAAAAAATGCCAACATTCAAATAAATTCTTTTTCGGAATATGCAATGTAACAGTGGAATATTCAGATGAAAATTACCCGCAATTAAAATAATTAAGAAAAATATAAAATATGTATATATTTTGATTTTTTTTTTTTGCAATTTCTTTAGGAATTTTATGATATGAATGCTTGAAGAAGAATTTGTGACACAGGGGAATCATTGCATATTTCTATAGGAAGAAGTATGGTGTTTACAAACAATATTAGTGAAAATTTCGTTTAATTTTTGATGTAAATAAAAAAAATTGAAAGTAATTCCACGTTAAAAATATGTTCACTAAATTAGTCACATACTTCTTTCACAAGTAATTACAAACATTCCTAAAATCTAGTAAATTTTTCATACCAATTTAATAACAAAAACAAACATCCACCTTTAGTCCCAATAAAAATCACGGTTGTCAATTTAAATTCCAAAACATTCAATAAATTTAAATCGAAATCCCAAAGAAACCACAAGTCATTCATACATACTTTAAATTCCAGCTAAGTTCACCTAGTTCCAGCAACTGACATAACATTAAATTAAAGAGAACAAAATATATTTACAAAATACAATGCCTTTCAATGCTATGGAAACGACCATTGAAGCCTTACAAGAATAGCCAAACAGTTGATTAATATTTAGCACATTGGTGCACTTAGAAATTGAAATTTTTGAAGTTTTCAGAAGTTAGAAATTATTTGATTTTACTTTTGTTTATGAACTTTTTCATTTTTTGATAATACTATTTGTAAAACGAAAGACGTTGATCAAATTTTATCATTTTTTTTTAAATTCGCCGCGAATCGTAAACAATTTCTAAGAACTTTTCTTTTTTTTGTTTTATGAAAAATTTTTGAATAATATTAAAAGTTTTGCAAGCCTGTCTTTCTACTGCTTCTAGTTATAGGTATTAGACGAATTTGAAAAAATTAAGCGATTCGCCGCGAATCGTAGGCGATCTCTGCGCATTCTCATGATGACACATTTTTGAATAAGATTAAATGTTTTTCCAGTCGGTTTACAAGTGAAATATAAGCACTTACGAATTTGAAAAATTTAAAGGATTCGCCGCGAATCGTAGGCGATCTCTGCGCATTTTAATAATGACGCATTTTTGAATAAGACTGCTATCCGGTCTTACTAGTACTTATATTTGTAGGTATTAGACGAATTTGAAAAAATTAAGCGATTCGCCGCGAATCGTAGGCGATCTCTGAGCATTTTAGTACATCATAAGTTTTTGTTAAAAAAAAAAACCATAAAAGCCAATGCCTTTTAAATATACTTTACGTTTCTGACAAATTTAAAGGATTCGCCGCGAATCGTAAGAGACTTCTGATCCTTTTGGCATATTTTTTGTGAAAATGTTGTTTTCTTAAAATGAAATCTGTTTGCTGAATAAGAATATGTTTTCTTGATAAAGATCAACATTTTCTCTATATATTATAGAGTCCTCGATTTCTAAAAAACGACTTTATTGGAAATTGTCAAATAGTTTTCTTTGTGATTTCTTAAATTTTACTCATATATTTGAAATAACTTATATAAACAAAAACTTATATAGCCTGTTTCTTTGAGTGCCTTATACAATTTATTGTGCGGTTTTATTTCCCTTGGTCAGAGTTTTTGGCTAGCTGGAACTGGAATTAATATTTGGTAAATTTCTCCCCTTAGTTCTCACTCATTACATTACAAAACATAAAATATAATATACATTATAATATACAACACACATTTTAAATGTAGATTCATTCTGTTGAAGTGAGGTGTTATATCATCCTATTGAATTCCTTGTTTCTTCTGACAAGAAGTTGATATGTGAAAAATAAAACCAAACCCTAGAGCTACAAGACAAAAGTTTGTTTGTAAAGTATGTATATAAAAAGGATTAAATTACAGCACAGTCAGAAAGTATGAGACTATCAAATAAAAGAGTAGTCACAGAGAAAATACTGAAACTTCTTCTTCCCACTGAAACACAGACATTCTTTTTTACTTATACTTTTTTCAACAATTTCAATAGCATTTTTGCATTACAAAGCATTACATAAGTTGATGGTTGGAAATAAAAGTTTATCTTTTACGGGCAAAGATGGGAAATTTGATGGGTTTTATAAAACAAACAAAAAAAACAGTTTAAGGACATTGAACAATCTGGAAAAAAATATTGGAAGAGAAACGTCAAATATTTCGTACGATTTCTAATAAAACACAGAAAGTCGTCGCGAATCGTAAGCGATTTCTGGGAATTCATAACGAATCGAAAACGATTTTATTGTTCAACAAAATGTGTTTTCCTTAAATGTAAACGATATTATCACCTTAAGAAAAATAGCAAACTATTTCTTATCCGAATCGGAGACTATTTCGGAATTTAAAAACAATTATTTGGCGTCCATTAGAACAATTCAACATTTTTACGATTTCAATAACCACCAAAAGTCTCCTCGAATCGTAAGATATTTCTAGAAATTCGTAACGATTCGAAAACGATTTCGTTTTAAAAATAAGTATCATAGGAAGTTATCAAAATATGTGTACCTTAAATGATGTAGCAATGAAAATTACCAAAGCACCTACAAAACCATATAATTTTTCGCCGATTCTGTTGCAATCAAAATCGTTAAAATCGCCGCGAATCGTAAGATATATTCATGAGCCTACGATAACTTTGTTCAAAATCTGTTAACAATCGACTGTAATTCACAACTATTCCATAATTATATATATAATTCCATAAAGTAAAATGCTATCAAATTTACAACCATTTCCGGTAGAATATATTTTTGAATTAACAAAATGGTCATTCATTCATGTGTGAATAATATGAGTTTTATCCTTTCTCACTTTTAGCAATTATACAAAGCGGCTCGGCTGCGAGACACTTGGTGTTAAAAGTGTAAACACACAAAAGGAAAATATTCAGTTTCTGAACAATGCAATTCACACTTTTACGAGACTTTTAAGAACAGAAATAAAATTGAAAATAAAAATAAAAGTGTTTTGCTCTTTATTTTATTTGTATTAATATGTTACTTTCCGCTGATGGAAGGGTTTCTGGTTTTCCTACAAAAAGATGGTTGCCAATTATTTGTCGTCTGTCAATTTTAGCATTTTTATGTGAATAATATTAACATTTTATCCATATTTACTTTTAAAATCAACAAAATGCTTGTTCTTTTAATTTGTAAACTTCAGCCTAACGATGACTTTCAAATTCCTTTAAAGTGAATCATCTATATAGATAAGTCATTGGTAAAGGCTTCGTGGATTGCTTTGATCACAAATATAAAACATCCGTTAAATTTCATTTATTTATCAAATATTTCAAAAATAAAAAAAGAATATATCGACTGTCTCCACCGAAAATTTGTATTTGCTAGTCTCTGGTCTAAAACTTTCATTTGCTGATGGTCACCCACCTCAAGCGACAAACAAAATGTTTCCTATCGATTTCCTAAGTCGACTTGGCGCTTATGCTCGTCGATGCTTTAGTCGACTGAGGTATCTCATAATGGTGCTGAGGCCAACTAAAAAACAAGAGCATAGTTTTTAGTTTGCTTTTTCGTCGGGAAATTTGTGCAATTTTCACGAGTTAGAGGAAGGGGAGCGGGGCATGGCTCCCCTTAAATCCGCCCTTGGCCGAACGTCGGCGAAAACATAAATATTTTACTTATTTCAGGTCGTCGCCAAATTTGTTCGACTGAGATGCCTATTGAACTCTGAGGCTAACTACAAAACAACATATTCAGAACATAATTTTTGTAGTAACAATTGTAAACAGTGTTTTTTCGAACTAGACACCTGATTCGACGTGCAAAATATGTCGTAGTCAACCGTCGTCGCCAAAAAATTATGCATCAAACGTCGCTTTCAAATTTGGCGACTAATTTCTGCGTCGCCAGAAAAAATTAAATTTGACAAGCAAAAACACGAATTCGTCGCGTCGCGCGTCCCCAATTTTGAAAACCTGAACAAAAATAAGCCATAGTCGACCTTCGTATCCAAATGCCGCGACTAAGGTGTCTGTTTCGAACTCTATATCAGACACCTCAGTCGACTCGCAAAATAACCCGTAGTCGACGTCGTCGCCAAATATTTTATGCGTTGACCGTCGCTAACCGTGACTTCGTGCATCGTTTTTAGTCGACTGTCGCTTTAAAATTTCGCGACTAAATTCTGCGTCTGCACTATATAACTAAATTTCCGACTCCCAAACATTTTCCCCTCAAATTTCGAAACCTTCCTTTCACATTCTAATAGAACTCACCTAAATCACCACTAAAATAAAAAACATGTAAATCTGCTCCAAATAAAATCTGCCTAATATAGAAAAAATGTAAATGTAATCACGAAAAGTCAATCATTTGACAGTCGGTGAACCTTTTTTTTTTCAATTCCAAGGTCAAACAATAAAAAGTACCTATAAAAATCGTGAAAATTTCACACCTAACCGCATGATCCGCTAACAAAGAGGAACGGAATCAAATCAATCATTAAATTTACAAAGATTTTATTAGAAATAGGTACCTTTCTCTGAATTTGGTATATATTTTAGATTTCTTATTGCCGTGGTCTAATCGATCTTTGTTTCTGCCCAACAGGAAAACAGTCTACAACAGACACTTCGAATTCAACTTAACTTAATTAAACTTTGTTGCTGCTTGGAGTTGGAGCTGAAGTGGAAAAAGAAGTGAAGCTGAATCTAAAGTACTTGATGCCCCAGGGGAATTTGTATAAATACATTACATACAATACAACATTCACTGATGTATTGTAAAATTTTGCGGAAGGGGATTCATTGGAGCTGTTGAGTATTAGGGTGGATTCGAGGTTTCTGATAGTATGGAACTATAGTTTTAGATTAATTTAATTAGTTTGGCTTTTGTCGGTAAAATTCGATGTTTCATCACATGATTAATCATCTGATATCGGGATATGCGCATACTTAGCATTTTCATGATGGGTAGGCAATTTAGAACGAGCGAAGCCAAGCCTATATAGAGGAGGGAATCCAAGCCTATATAGAGTTAATTATTGTAACAGAAGTGCGTTCTATCGCTTTTGGAGGGAGCGAAGCGACTGGAAATTTGGCCTGTGACTGCAGAGTTGTGTTTTTTACGCTCGGAGCGAAGCGAAGCCTATATAGTGAACGAAGCGACCGGATACTCGGAGTTCAATATTGAATAGGAGCGAATTTACACCCTAAGAGTTCAATTTCACATATTTGCGAATTTCCACCCTTAGGATCCAATTTTGCACCGGTGAGAAATTCCCACTCTTAGGATGCAATTTCACACCGGTGCGAATTTCGTCCCTAAGAAAGGAAATTCGCACCAGGTGTCTATATAGAGTTAATTAATTACCTTGACAGAAGCGGCACGAAACTTGGCTTGCCACTGCAGGAGTTGATTTTTTAAGTGCGGAGCGTAGTGAAGCCTATATTATCGTGACAGAAGTGCGTTTTATCGCCTTGGAAGGAGCGAAGCGATCGGAAATTTAGTCTGCTAATGTAGGAGTTATGTTTTTTAACACGGAGGGAACTAAGCGACCAGAAACTTGGCCTGCCACTCCAGGAGTTGTGTTTTTCAAGCGCAGAGCGAAGCGGAGTCTAAATAGAGTCATTTTCTGTGGAAGAAGTATGCAAAGTGGGAAATGGCAGTCTAAGGGTGGAATTTCGCACCGGTGAGAATTTCATATCTCGGATACCGCTTCGCACTGTAGGTGTGAATTTCCTCTCTCGGAGTTCAATTTTGCACAAGTGCGAATTTACACTCAGTCGATAACTTGAACATCATTTTGAATCGAAGAAATTTTAAAACTACCAACTTGAATTACAAAACATCATCATTTTCTTATGAAGTTTTAGGAAGTCTAAAAATGTTGAAGCCTCCCTAATAAATGCCACAAACATAGTAGGTACTAGAGTCAGACATACGTTGTTGATGCGACGATGTCTCAATTGGTATAATTCTCATGGTATGTAATACTGTTTACTTCATAGGAAGGGTTGAACGAATTCAATGAACAACATTCTTTATGCAAGAAGCATTACGTTTATGCTTCTGCACTCACCCTTTTTGCAACATTATATAATCGTCTCGTCGGCTCTGGTACATTTGATGTTGATCTTTCTCCTCAACTGAATCATAGATGCAACTCTATGAATGTTGATGTGTTCTTGATGTGAAAAACTTGATTTTTCCGCTGCATGAAGGATGAATTGCAGACAGGCACACGGAAAGACTTTTAAGGTATTTTTTAATTTAAACGTGTACATATTAAAGAATGTTATTGTCATATTTTATTTTACAATCAATAAAATTTAATTACCTTCTAACAACAAACAATTTATTTGTCTATAGAAGAATGAATAAATTCTGTTAGTTTATTAATATCTGTGAGTAAATTAATATTTTATAGTTTATTGAATATTTTCGTATATTGTAGGTGTTGGCAATCTAATATAATGATATATAAAAATTAATTATAAATCCAAGATAAATTGAAAATTTACATGAAATCAGAAATTACTCACAACAAAATCTAACAAGGCTCAACTTTTTGCATAATGAAATCCCCACAATACACCTTGCAACTTTCAATCAGCCAAGTTGCAAGTTAATTTCTATTCTACTGATGAGTTGAAAGGCAAATCTTTATAGATACTTTTATTGAAAATTCATTTGCAATGCACGTATCATTACCTAATATAAAATCATTGGATTGCAATTAAATGATTCGTTTCAGATAGAAAATACTTTGTTTGTTAAGTAACAATTACGAAATACGAACAAGAAAATCTAAATTAAAATTCTTCTCAAATACCGGAGGAAAGTCATCCTGGAAAATTCTTTTATAAATATAAAACTATGGGCATCCGGTGAAGAGTAAAAATATAAAGCAGAACATTCACCTTGCACTATGGGCCTTACTTTTCTGCAAAATACTTTTTTTGAGGGAATAATTTTAGATTTTTTTAAATATTCAGTTATGAATCATACGAAGTGAAAAAAGTGGGCTAAAAGTTTGACTTTGAAATTATTAATGTGGGTAAATGAAGTATTATTACAATAAATTACATTGATTCTAAAATTTCAGTTGCGAATTATATTAATTTAAAGTATGGGTTGAGAGAGCACGTAGCATCTCCTTGCATACTGAGTTCCAGCGTTCAAAGTTGACTTTCATCAAGTTTATTTTTCGAACAATGGGTAAACGACATAGACGCAGTTGCTCTCTCCGCAAAACACTGTTTGAGTGGCATTCATCTCACAAAATAAATTGAGTGACGATTATACTCTCTCGGTATCTTAAGCGTTCCACTCAAGTCAAATTGAGTACCTTTCATAATACCTTCAGAGAGCGAGGGACTGATCATCGATTCTCTCACTTGGAAAATTGAAAAGAGAACACTCATTGTGGAAAGAATGGAAAGAGAAAGAATACACTCCATTCTCCCCTGAATCAATTGGTTCGTTATGGGAAGTGTTTAAGTATGGGGTTATAGTAGAAAGTCTCTTTGGATGATAGATGAGATATTTTAGAAAGTTTACGGACGTTCAGTGCTCATAAAACCGATTCATATATGGCTTACTTTGTAAAATGTATCATTTCCAAAACAGCTAGAGCTGCTGAATGGAACTAAAAAGTCCCGCAGACATCTCAGTCGTGAAAGTCAGTCCAGTTCTCTCATCAGACCAGGTCACCCTAAAACTAATCCTTTGAAAAAAACCAAGAATTTCAAGTAGGCTTATCTTTTCTCATCGACTATGATACTGCGTTTAGGACAAAGCTGCTCTAAGCAATGAATGAGTTTATCATCCCCAAGAAGCTCATTAATTTCTAATCCTACCCATAAAAAAAAAAGAGATAATAGAACTAAGAATTTTAAGTAGGCTTATCTTTTTTCATCGACTATGATACTCCGTTTAGGACAAAGCTAGCTAACTCTAGGCAATGAATCAGTTTAGCATCTCCAAGAAGCTCATTAATCTCTACAAAATGAATTTGGATGAAACGCTGAGAAGGAAAACGTCTGATAACTTCCAAACTATCAGAGGCTTTCGACAAGACGATGCAACTTCTTTAACATCGGTAACAAAATTTTCAATAAAATGGTTCTTGCATATGAAGACGTTAAAAGCTTCTGGCCATCGTAAATGGCAGTAAACGAAACTCATGATATCTTCAATAAACCTACAAAGACACGCCGATCTTGAATAAAACAGCACCATGAGATATAACATCGAGATCATGAAGAGCTTCCTATAATTGTGTTCCCAACTTATTTCTGACAACAACGTAACTGCCGACATAAGAATACAAATTATCCTTGGAACCTTGGAATAGTATAGGGAGTGTTAGTTTTCGAAAGTAATACTTAGAGTATGATATATGGCTAATTAAAGAATTAGATGGATGAACTCGTTATAACCATGAATTGCAACCCTGAATCTATCAACAAAATGTCTAGCATGGGCAGATCATGTAGACAGGGCCTACTCCAATAATCGAAAAGGTCGAGATCGTACCGTTCCAGATGTATTGACATAGTAAACGAAGATGTGAAGAAACTATGAAATACCAGCTGGAAAAATTGGAAAACTGGACAAATGTCTAGCATGGACAGGTCATGTAGAGAGAATGAGGCCTACTCCAATAATCGAGAAAGTCGAGATAGCACCGCTCAAGATGCATTGACATAGCAAATTATGTGTTTTTTAATCATTGCAGTTGAGAAAAATAAGTCTTGTTAAGCGACTAACAAACATTTTTGAAGACGCAATCGGTATCTGAAGAATACTAAGAGTGAAGCTTCTGATTGGTTGATTTCAAATTTATTGACGGTTTTGTATGTTATTTAAAGAAAGTCGGTAAACGCTCATTTTCTAAGTCCTCAAATACATTCTTATTTCTACCAACCTATACTACCAACCACCACAATCCAACCCACAGTGCCTAAGTCTTTCAAATAATCTTCCCAATCCAAGTTCTTTTCTAGGTCGGTGACGATGAATTTGTGGTCTCGTTTCCGCCGGATTACTCTTAATTAATTTGTTTTAATTCACAAAAATAAAATGAAAAGAACAAAAATATATTTTATATAATGCAAAATATACATAAAAAAAAGACCTGAGCTGAAAATCTCTTTAAATATTCATTCACATGTGAAACAGTTAACTACCAAACAACGACATCCACAGCAAACGGTTAAAAATGATTTAATTACATGCCCAAGGGGCTGACTACTTTTATAGTAAGTATATTATTGTAGAGTATTTATATATATAGTAGTTAACTAACTTTACAAAAAGAGAAAGATGTCGATGTTAATTATGGTCTGCTGGAATCTCTCAGTAGAGAGGTTTCAATTTATTTGATTTGTTTTTGTTAAATTTGTTATTTTTAATTAAAACATTGAAGTAAATTAATTGAAATGTTCAAATATTGATCTTATGAATTAAGTTTCAATATTGAACATTACTGACAGCAATAACGTCACAGTGAAACATTGCCGGAAACGCATTAAAGTTTTATGAACTTATTTGAAGACAACAATCATGTCACATATAGTAGAACATTGCCGGATAAAAATCATGTCACAATGAAACATTGCCGGATAAGCATGGACATTTTTATGAACAAACAAAAATCATATAACAGTGAAATATTGCCGTATAAGCATTGAAGTTTTTATGAATTTCTATGAAATTTTATTATTGAACATTATTGATAACAATCATGTCACAGTAAAACAATGCTGAATAACAATCATCTCATAGTGGAACATTGCCAGAAAAAAATAATGTCACAGTGAAACATTGCCGGATAAGCATTGAAATCTTTTGAATATCTATGAAATTTCATTATTTACAACAATTATGTCGCAGTGAAACACTGCCGGACAAAAATCATATCACATTGAAACATTGCCGTATAATCATTAAAGTTATCCGTTGAATTCGTCGATGAATGAAACTTAAAAAAAAGTATGGTACTTGTATATGCTATTATTGAATGCTAAAATGTCGAAAAAACAGTTATAAGTTAGTATTCTATTAGAAGTTGTATAACTTCGTAATATTTAACTCATAATATTTGTCGGTAAATTATTTGACAAATGCTGAGAACACCCTACAAAAAGCAGGTTTCTACCAACAATTATAGATTTTTTTTCTTACTAAGCATAAAATGTTCATGAAACAGTAATACAAGTTCCACCCACCCTATTAGGAAAACAATTTCTTTCAGTAATCTATTAAAAGGTATAATGTGAATTATTTAAACAAATGCACGAATAATTCAGAACTTTTCGTTTATAGCATCTAGGAGCACTCTTAAGTGAATGTATGGAATATTTGACTGAATGTGCAGCAGAGTTTGCCACCCAGGCAAACAGGCACATCAAATATAAATGGAGTCCAGAAAAGCGGAAGTATAAACTTTAGTCTAGACATTCTACATAATTAAAAATGTTGAAAAGGGTGTATTGTTTGCTATTGTACTGGATTATATTGTACTTTTCCTGAATTGTTTAGCATGTGACGAAAAACGACATGTAATCACCCTTCTACTGTTTTACACACACAAAAAATACAGTCTAATTTAGTATACAATTACAGACAATAATTTGAATATAGTGTTTTTGAAAAAAAATTAGTAAATTACAAACAAAAAAAATCTTTAAGATTTTGAATGAAAAGAGTTTGGTTTTGGGCAATAATTTTCGTAAAGTTTAGGAGTCAGAAAATTAAGGTTTCTCAAAATGTTGAATCACTGAAACAGGATAAATTTCTAATATAGCATATGTATGGTAAATGCACATACTAAGTTTTCCAAGCTAAGTAAATTTTCAGTTTATTACTTAAGTAATTTACTTTAAAAACTGGGACTTTGAACCAGGATTGTTCACTGTCCGTAAATTACGTAATTTACAAGCGTAATTCATAAGTAAATTACATAAGTAATTAACTCCTTGAATACAAGATATCAGTTATTTATGTAAATTACGTAATTTACTTACTTAATTACATGTAAATTACGTAAGTAATTAACAAGAAACCTCTCCTTGCCCATCCATGTATTGAAACAGTTATTTACTTACGTAATTTACATTTAAATTACACTTTACGTACATTACGCCATAAATAGTTATATGATATTTGTCAAATTACGACATACATACTTAAGGATTTAGGCAATACCTATAATAACTATTGATGACTCACGCATGAAGTAGTTTATTTACATATTCTAATGATATCAAAAAATCAAACAAAATCTCCTTGTACAGTTTCTGCAAGGAAGAAACTTAAACGAACGAAAACCGTGCCAAAAAATCCTTTGGACGAATTCATTGGACGTGAGTACATAATCCTCTATCATTCCAGACCATATAACATCCCTCGAATCCATAACACGTGGAGGAGTTCAAAAGACTAAATGGGCAGCTCAAGCAAAAACAGTCACGAATTGAAGTTCTTAATCTGTCATGAATAGATCGAGAAAATTCTCATTTTTTATTATAAGAATTCTCCTGTGGAAGCCTTCCAAAAGCGATCCATTTCTGTTTCAGAAAGAATCTATGACAATTCTTTGGTAGCAAAAAATAAAAACTACAATATTGTTAAAAACTCAAGCGTTTCAAACAGTCCAACGCAAAAAACACCAATAAAATTTAATTGATGGAATTAACAAATAGTCGTTGCTCAATCAACTAAATGAAGGACCAGTTCGCCCAGATCGTCGATCTCGAAATTGAATTACACATAATTGAATAAATATGTGAAAGCTATTGTTTTTATTATACCGGTATTTAGCTTCTTTGTAACTTCTATCAACTTCTTGGGTCTTTTTGGGGACTTCTAAATACCTTCTAAAACCATTTTATCTGTTTGAAAATCTTCTAAACTATTTTTTTTCAACCTCGCCCCCAACACTATTTGCTAGTCAAGTGAAGCCGACGGCACCAGAATCCATACTACTGGAAAACAGGTCACCTAGTCAGAGAATAATGTCGATCTCGAAATTGGAAAGGTCGGGAACATTCAGTATGAAAGCGTCGCATTTAATTGTAAGTGAATTACACATAATTGATTAAATATGTGAAAACTATTTTTTTTATTAGACCGCTATTTAACTTCTATCAACTTTTTGGGTCTTCTTGTGGACTTCTAAGTTCCTTCTAAAACCCTTTTTTTTTTTGAAAATCTTCTAAATTATTTGTTTTTCAACCTCGTCCTCAACACTTATTCCTATCAAGTGAAGCCGGCGCCTTGAGAAAGTATGTGAAAACTAGTGTTTTTGATTAGACCGCTATTTAACTTCTTTTTAATTTTTATCAACTTTTTGGATCTTCTTTTGGAAGAAGAAAATCTTCTAAATTATTTTTTTTTTCATCTTCGCTTCCTAGTCAAGTGAAGACGGTGGCACCAGAACCCATATTACTGGAAAACCGGACACCTTGTCAGAGAATCCCGATATAATGTCGATCTCGAAATTGGAAAGGTCAAGAACGTTACAATTAAGTTGAATTTCACATAATTTAGTTAATATGTGAAAACTATAGCTATTTAACTTCTTTTTAACTTCTATTAACTTTGTGGGTTTTCTTGTGGACTTCTAAATACCTTCTAAATTTATTTTTTTTTTTAACCTATCACTGTTTCGTATTGTAGCATCACGGCCATAATAATGAATGGAGCTGTTCCTTTGGATAGAGATTTATCCAAATTACTTACTTTAATAGTAGTATTTAAGTAAGTTTTGTATTCTATATGCCTACAAAATATGTCTTTAGTTTGTGGGTATGAATGGGAAACGTGTATCTTTTTGAAGAGAGTTGTATCCTCTAAATTCCGAGGAATCAATTTTTGGAACATTTTGGAAATGTAGCAATGTCAAGAGATTTTGCCAAACATGTTCTCAAAGAAGTATGTAAATTCTTAATAAGTATATTAGAAACATTATGAATTCATATTATATGTTCTAAAACTATTGTCGGTAATCCAAAAGAAATATCCGCAGTGTACACGGAAAGCCCTCTATAAAAAGTATCTATTATAGATATACATGTCAAAAAACTTACCATTAAAACACTAAGTGGTATCCAAACTTGTTAACATGTTATTATGTAAATTAGGCACTTTTTGCACATGAATCACGGATAATAATTATCTATTAGATTAGATTTTTCTATATATTTTTATTTAATTTTTTTTTTTAAATTTTGTTTCACAATTTTCAATTATTTTTTATGATTTGTTTATAGATCTTTTTGAAAAGAACCTAACAAATATAAATATGCAGCTCCGCCTTTGATCTCCTCTGAAGATAAAGAACTTTTTAATTGCTCCGTCGTTAAAAGTGAACCTGGAAAGATAAAAAAGACAAATTATTAGCTTAGTTTTGTATTTTTTCTTATATATTTTTCATCATTTTAATGATATTGTGGAGAATGAATCTAGTTTGTTGGTTTTAAAATGAAATTTCTTGAATCAAGTTTTATTTTATTTAATAGAGATGGTGATTTAGATCTAATTGACGTTTGCGACTGACATGACTTGATGACAACATTTAGTTAATTACTATTATTAATGTTATTAAGTCAAACTGCATTTTGATTATAGATTGCCTTTTATAGTTTACAAATACAGGTTTTTTTTATGATGGAGAATTTTAACTGTTTTTAGATTTAGATGGGTGTAATTATTGGAGCTACTGTATTTTATTTTGGGTGTCAATACTATTGATCAGTACTTTTTTGTTACGGACAATAAACAAATATGCTTAGAAGTAGCAAATATATAATTTCTTTAAGGATGTCGGTAATTGTAGTGGGGTGAGACACTTAGTAAAAATGCTTGTCAAGTATATATTTCCGTATAACATTCACAGTCCAAAGTAACCTGTACTTCAATCCATTGAAATTTAAAAAGACCTCCCTTCCAGTTTATCATATTAGGATCACTTCGCATCTAGTTCAGAATCTTCAAATATCTTCAAATATATATACCAGTCCAGAAGACTTAGAATCATGTAAGAATCCTACGAATCATTAAAATTCCATGAGATTTCAAGGAATAACAAAAGGTTCTTTTACATTGTATGTCGTGGATATGAAATAATATGATAATTCTAATGATTTTCATATATCATAATTTAAATCTCTTCAAATATTCCACATAAAAACATTTCTAAAATAATAATACAAAATAAATCCCATAAAATGAAAATAAACAAAAAAATTGTCACAATTTTAACGAATATGATAAACCCAAAAGCAAACATCTTCCGATAAATAATGTATTAATTTTTTATGTAAATTCATCATAAATGCTTAAATTATTTGTTTGCTTTCCAATTGCTTTCCATTAACGAACGATGGATGAGAATGGTGAATTTGTGAGCTGTGGGAATTAACCAAACCATTAAATATAAAAATGTTTACATCGCATACGAAATTATCATATTTCACTTGATATTAATTAATTAAAAAAAGAAGAAACAATCTTGGGCTTTATGGGTTGAAGTTTACATATTTTACAGTCGATTATAAAATGAGTAAACATATTAGAATTTTTTTTTTTAATTTTTATATATAATTTTGAATCACTTTGAATGAAAAATCCTTAAGAAATCACCAGTTAAATCCTTAAAATATAGCTGGTAGCTGCATAAATGAGGTCCACCGGAAATCGGACAATCAAAATATTTAACTTTGAATCACTTAAAATTTAATTGACCAGATATATCCTTAAAATACAGCTGGTCGCTACACAAATGAGGTCAATCGGAAATCGGGCAATTTTATAAAGAATGGTGACGGTTTGAAAATTTGTTGTGACGAGAGCGTTTACTTTGGTTTGTTTTTTTTAATAATATTGGAAGTTACTTTTTTAGTTTTAATATATAGTTTTGAATCACTTTGAATTAAAATAACCAGAGATCCTTAAAATGTAACTGGTCACCGCACAAATGAGGTCAACCGGAAATCGGACAATTTTATAAAGAATAATGAAAATTTGTTGTATCGAGTTCGTGTATTTTGGTTACAAAAATTCTTATTTATAATTTCAATTTAGCTGGTCGCTGGACAAATGAGGTCCACCGGAAATCCTTATTTTAGTTACAAATTTACAAATTATTTATAAAATTAATCTCTCAATTTTTGTTGTTGTTGGTAATTGAAAACATATCTTACTCCCAAACTAACAATGTGATTGTAAATTATTTAAATGATGACCATTTATCCATCCCTATGAACCCAAATGAGCCACACACTTTGTGGTCAAGTGAAAGCAAATATTCGCAATTTCTACAATATTTTGGGTTTTAATTAGTTTGGGTTAATTGCTTGTTTCTCGATTATTTTTCACAATTTGTTTGCGGATGATTCATATTTTGTGATTTATACGGGTTATTCTATTAAGGTTATTCAACTAAAAGATATATAAAATTTAAAGATGTGCAAAAATGACTTTAAAATGAAATCTAAAAAATACATTTGATTTCACTAATGCTAGAGGAAATGAAAAGATCCGATTCTAACAACAAATATTAAAAGCCCTTCGGTAAAAAAAGTAAAAATCATTAAATAAAATATAAAATTGAAAATTAAAACGCAACGTTTCATTCGAATGTCGACATGTTCATGTCTAAGAACAGCACTCCAGATCAGATCAAGTGCATTTTAACAATCATCATTTCTTCATCTTCACATCGTTCCAATTACTTTTCGCTTGTAAACATCTTCTATAGTTTGTCACATGAAATTGTATAGATTTTCTACTCTATTTGCCATTACTTCTTTGGTTCTTGCCAAAGCAGAGCAATTGCTTTGAAACATGTAGAGTACTGAATAGAATAAAACTACAAAACTCTATAAACTTTGAGCACTGAGAAATTATTTTATAAATAAGCTATAGAACTTAAACTGGAGAAATCTAGTTAGATGAAAAATTCAGATTATGCCGTTTTATATTGTCAAGTTTAAAAAAAAAAAATACAACATTTTTTTGAAAACACATTTGGAAAGCATGCGAGACAGCAAATAAAAAACGGCCAATGAATGATATTCTAGACCAAATAAATGTCGTCCCCAAATTAAAGGTGGGTGCTCCCAAAAAGAAAACATCACAGACTCCGCAATTAAAAAATAGGGAGAGAAGACATTGGGTACACCGGAGTCAGCTCTACCGACAAGCCTGAGAGACCCTACTCTCAGAGTTAAAAGTTATATGTTTGATTCACAAAAAAACCGAAGAGCGAAGGATTTCACTGAAAATAAAAAAATATTATATCAGAAGATGTCAGAATCTTAAATTTTGTATATACATGTTGAGTTTCCCAAAACGAAAGGTGTATTCGCGAAATAAAAAAGATATATCACAAAGGTATACCAGGGACAGTGGGTCTGGAAGACACTTCTGAAAATCTAGAGACCCTCTGAGAGTATGCTCGCAAAAAAAAATATCACAGACTTCAAAAAAGAAAAAAAAGGAGGAGAGAAGAAACATCTGTTGGATGGTAATAAAAATTATATATCACAAGCTTATTTTCTTGGTTTATACTAATAACGGTATACGGTCAATAAAAAAAAAAAAAGACTCCACTTCTGAACATCTCAAGGTCTTCTGAGAGAGTGTCA
>HF684750.1:11600-22791 GCA_000341915.2 Megaselia scalaris
GGGGGGGGGGGGGGGGGGGGGGGGGGGGGGGGGGGGGGGGGGGGGGGGGGGGGGGGGGGATAAGAAGAAATGCAAATAAAGTCTCAACTGTTTCTTTATCTATAGAAAAACTTAATTAAAAAATGTAACTAAAAGTTGCAAATTATACAAATTTCAAAATATTAAGACTTACAAATAATGATTGACAAAAGTTGGTAAAGTTCCTGAAAGTTTAAAAATCTGGAAAATCTCAAATCTAGCCAAGGATCTATGTAAAATTGTAAAAAGAAAATGTGTTCGTCCTTGTCTAGTCTACTATCTAACCGATATAAAATAGCAATGTAACAGTTCTGATCACAAATAAATAATAATTTTAGATAGCACAAAAACAAAATAAAAAAAAGAAAATTAAAAAAAAAAACAATTAAATTAATTTCTAATAAATTACAAAATAAATTCCATTTTTGCTGCCGCAATTACTGTCACAAAAAATACAACATTACAAATGATTTAAACGATTTATATTTCTAAAAAAAAACAATACAAATATAAATCTAAATCCTAAAAATATACATAAAAAAAACTACAACATCCTGAAAACCCTGTAGATTACGAAAAGTGAAAATGGATCAAAGGAAGCTCATGGATAACGCAAACACAATCACAGATATGGCCAAGGTTCGTACGTGGTATAAATCTTTTAGTACTTTTTGAATAAATAATTTTTATATATATTTTCTTACAATTTTTTTTCCTTACTGCTGCTGCTCCTTGTTCCTGCCATTTTGTGATATAAATTCCAGACACAAAATACCGTTTACGAGATAATATCAGACATGTCATCGAGGCAGGATGCCATTGAGGAGCGTCTTACAAATCTCGAGGATAAGATGCAAACGCTTCAGGTGGGTTTTCGTCTCTATTCTATTATAATAAATTTTATTTATTTTCATTGTCTGCTTAATGGAAGTCATATTTTTTGGAAAATAATGAGCTCTTCGGTTTCAAATATGCAAATTTTGCCATTATTGAGTTTACGGTTTGCCCATTAAATTTGGCTGCCATTTAAAACGATAGAAACAATTCAGAACTAAATTTCTAATTAACCTGGTTTTTAGTTGTTTTTAAAAAATATATTTTAGATCAATGAATGTCATACATTATTTTGAAAAATTTTGCATATATGTGATTATTGTGAGTAACTTCCTTTAGGAAGTATATATCAACTGTCCTATATGTTGACTATAACTTCCCTTAAATCGACCAACTTCCTTCCTTGTTGTTCCTTCTTCGCTAGATAGTTGACCATCAGCGTCGATGTGACCTTCTTCTATGGTCAATTGACAAATCCGGATGTTACCTTCCATATCGCTGTCTAGAATTAAACACTTTAAGTAAACATTTACTAGAATGCAAAACCTAACTTTATTAAAGTATCCTTAATACTGAGACATCGAGTACTCCCATCTATCCGAAGCTCCCTTTTTCGTCTTATTTCGAATCTTCCACTTAACAAGGTACTTGAAGAAGTGTTTCAATGAGGAAGTTCACTTGAAAGTGTTGGCTTCATTTAGGTACCTCGCCTTGTTCTTACTGTGATCTTTTTGATATAATAAGTAAGACATAACATCCGATATCATGAAAGGCAGCTTCTCCACCACGATAACTTCGGATGAGGTCTATTATTATCCAATTGCTTACTATGAGCACTAGTTGAAGCCTTGTTGATTAGGTTTATCTAACAGAACTAAAAGTATGCTCTCATCTGACGCTTTATTAAATTTGGCAATTCCCAACGTTCGTCTGATTTCAACTAATTTACAAAATCTTTATCGAAGACTTAGTTTTACCAATTGCAGCAGTAAGTCCCTATGGTCCAGCCTCAATCTTTGGATTCACCATTCTTGGTTCACCAAGACTTATATTTAAGTGTCCACGTTTCTTAATCTAGTCTTCTTAATCTTCGGTATAGAAGAATAATTAAAAATATTGTTTTTGCTCGAGTTCTCCTCATAGTTCTTCAATCTTCAGTTTATCAGTCTTGGTAGCTCGCTTGAAAGTGTTGGCCTACTTTCGGTACCCAGCCTTCAATTTCCACGTCAATGCCTCGATGTCACTATTCTGATAACAAAACACCTCAAGGAACACATCCTCTGTCAAATAGAGTTTAGGACTTTTGATCCAAGTCATAAAAGCTCTACAATTATCTATACGAATACCCCTACTCCAATCAGCCTAAAAGAATACAACTTCTTACTGTAATCTTTTTGAGATTCTAAGAAGAACCTCACTTCCGATATCCTGATTTCTTCGCATTTCTTATAACATCATCATCAGACCTCTTTCTTTCATTGGCAAACTACCCTAAAAATGTTCGATAAAGCCTTTGTGACCCGTTCTTTTTCAGAGCTATCGGGCAAATATATACATATGCTATCGTCTGACAATTGTAAGAGTAGTCTTTTGCGATCTTTATGTTGTCCATACCTCCCATTTCTCGATCTCCCATGCTCTCTTGATCAAATCGTTATCTAAGTTACCAACTTACCTCACAAAATCTTTTAGAATCATCGAAAAACCGTAACTTTTTCTCGAGTTCTGGTATCTCTTTTAGCCTCATAGCTTTCAATGACCATTAAACTTTTCTAAAATGTAGATATAAACCACAAACCTATCAAATCTAAGAAGTACATAGAAGGAAAGCTCTTTGTTATCAGTACAGACCAACCTCTATAAAGAAGTAACGTGATTAGCATTGAACTTATAATCACATCTTCAACATTGCTCTTCTGTTGCAGGACAATATATGTGTATCATCCACAACCACTTCTGTTTTATATTAGAAAGGTCCCACGGGCGATATTGACCAGTCTGATGTAAATGTAGTTGGGACAAATATTTCCTATCAACTTTCTTGGAAGCTTACTAAATAAAGATCCACCTTTTGCGCAAATCTTCATTTACCCAAACTAGATGTAATCCCCTTCCCAAACTAGATGTTTGCTCTGAACTACAGTTTATGGTATTATCGACAGCCACATTTGTAGATTTTCACACAATTTGACAATTTAGTTTTAATTTCTGTCCCTAAATATCTTTAGTTTATGGGTATTGTCTTGTTCAAATCGACTTTTCTTCTGCCGATAAACTTTGACAGCTTTCCTTCTCTTCACTTGACATTTATATGTGTTCCCAGCATGGATGGGCAAAGCAAAGTATTTAGTTAATTACTTACATAAGTTATATGTAATTTAAGTCCGTAAATTACGTTATTTACGTAAATAATTAAAATTTTGTATAAAACGTGTAAATTACGCTTGTAAATTACGTAAATTACGGACAGTGTCCATCCCTTGTGGCCTTTTGGATGTCACCACTCTATCATATTCCATGGTTGGGAAAAGCAAAGCATTTAGTTAATTACTTACATAATTTACATGTAAATTACGTCTTTAAATTATTTAAATTACAGACAGTGATGGCACTGTCATATTCTTCTTTATGTGATCCTTTAGAACTTTTTCTGTGTACTGGCTTTTTATGTGGGATGTTTTGCGATGAGAGATCAACTTTTTGCATCAGGTTATATTCAAGCTTTTTAATACTAAGGTGTAGGAAGTAGGAGTCATAGGACTAGGCTATCCTTCTGTGCCAGAAGAGTGTCCTTGATTAAATCAAGGAATAAATAGAAAATGATTATGTAATTGAAAGACAAAAATATATAGTAAAAATCCACAACTTTATATGCAAAATAATAAAATATCTCTTTTCCAGGATAACCTTGAGCTGCTACCGGAAATAATAACGAAATGTTTGACAGCACATCAAGAAAGAATAGAGCAGAGGAGAAACTTTCTGCATCCCGACACGGCAGTGAATGCAATTCCACAAACTCCTGCCCCAATGTATAACCCAAACCAGCCCATAATATTCCCGCACTCAAGGTAATTGTGATCCTAGAAATCGTAGAATCAATGAATCTCCAACAAACAGCATTATTATCTGCATCTCTTTAACAAACACATCTTAAACTAGTTTAATACAAGTAACTTTTGTCTAGCTAAAACTAAAAAAAAATATTTAATTAAGAAAAATATTCTATATCAAAAAAATATGAAATTTCAACTGCAAATCAAACAAACATATCAAAAGATTTCAAACAAATCAGAGAAATGAAAGCGGTATGTTTAAATGTCTTTTTTCAAAAACCATATTTTTAAATGTTTGATCAATATCAATTTTTAAGAGCAGAGCTTTTAACTATAAAATTCTTCTTTTTTCACAGTAATGGCACGTTCCACAAATTTCCCTTTTTTTATTATGGTTTTTATAATTTCCTGTTTTGTTTTTTTCCTATTATTATTTTTGTAAAAGTATTTTTGAACACATTTTTCAATTAAAATTTGAAGTATGTACGCTCGTATCCTTTTCAAAGATCCTTTTGTATTTTTAAAACACAGGAACTTTTTTGAATTTAAACTTTTTTTATTATATATTGTGTCTAAAGTGTTGTTGTTTTTTAACTGTGAAGTTTTTTCATCCCTTTGTATTCGTCTTATAATAATTAATAATGGTTTAAAAAACATTAATATAAAACTTTTAGATTTAGAATTGAATTTAAATAACGTATATCGATAAAAGAATATTTTACACATTCATTCAATTATTTTCAAACATTTTTAAAACAATTTTATAAAACATCATTCCAAAATTCTAGTAAACATTTTCATACAAAATAGAATTCATTTTGAAATTTTTTGAACAGAAATTGTCCTTCCCATAAATTTTTTTGCCTGAAAGTCTGTCCGACATATTACATTGAAATTATAATGGTTCTTAGAATTATAATTCATATTAAATTCAAGAGTGAACGCAGTTTACGTGTAAATTGTGTATCCCATGCATTAGTTATTTACGTAAATTATGTAACTAATGAAAATTAATTTTCTTTACAATTTTTTAAATATTGTAAAAAAAATTAATTCAAAATTCTAGTAATTTTCTTTATACAAGATATAATTCTTTTTTTCAATTCTATCTCCAATTTGAAAAAGAAAAATTTGTCCTTCTAATGATTATTAATAATTTCAATTATATTTTTTATTCAATTCAAGAATGGAGTCTTTTCAAAGCGACAGAAGAAATGATCAGTCACTCGCTGACTGAAGATATCATAAAAAGTACTCATTTTGATTGCTTGAGTGGAGCACGTTTCGAGTCACTGAGAGAGAATAACCGTGACTTATTCTTTTGTGAGATTAATTGAATGTCAATTATTGTTCGAAAAAATTACTTGATAGAAGTGAATTTTAAACTTTAGCTCTTTACAGAAAAAAAATTGAAATCTTGATAAAGTTCATAATTTTCCAATTATTTATATTTTGAAACTTAAATTCCAAAGATTAACAATTCAGTTAAGAATTGTTTGTAATTCAAGTAATGTACGGGAGTATATAACATAAATTACATAAGTTACTTACATATTTAAGGATGTTTCCTGACAATTCTAAATTCATTTTTATTAAATCTGTGAGAAATTACAAACAAAGATTTTCATTATCTTTATAATGTTCGTGATTTTCTAAATATTAAACTTAAATCAGTTGTGAATTGTTTGTAATTAACGTAAATTACATAAGTAACTAAATTGCTTACATACTTTACGTATCTTTCCTTAGAATTACAAATTCCATTAAATTACTACAGTCTGTAAAATTACATACATAATTTTTTGAAATCTTTATAAATTTCATGATTTTTCATATATTTTGAAAGATTTTATTAAAAAATAGACTGTTAATTGTATGTAATTTATATAAATTACATAAATAACAATGATACTTACATATTTAAGAAATTTTCCTTAAAATTTTAAAATCCTTACAATTACAGTCTATACATTTCAAAAAATTTACGTGAGTAATTAACATAAATTACATAAGTAACAATTAATAGACTGTTAATTGTCTGTAATTTACATAAATAACAATATTTAAGAAATTTTCCTCAAAATTCTAAAATCCTTGTAATTATAGTCTTTAAATTTCAAGAAATTTACGTGAGTAATTAACATAAATTACATACTTAAAAGATTTTTCCTTAGAATTATAAATTCTATTATAGTTCGTAAACTTTCAGTAATTTACAAATTTCAATAATTCCATTTTCAATAATATTGTGAAATATTAAATTCCAAAAACTAAAAAAGATAATAATTCAAATGTTAAAACAAAAAAGACACAATATAAATATGAACATTTATTTAATAAAATTTCTAAGTTTTAATTTTAAATTATAAAAACTTGTAATTGAATTTTGAAAAATTCACAATCATCGCATCCACCAAAAAGTACCAAAGAATTGTGCAAATTCATTCTCTTAAAATTTTATATTTCTGAAAAATATCAAAATCTCCAAATCTGCAATATTTGCTCAATTCTTTGACTTAAAAATAAATTTGAAAATAATAAATCCAAAGACATTAAATAAAATATCAAATATTTTCATATACTTTGCACAAAACCGCAAATATTATTAGCAAAAGCTAGAGAATCAGAAAATTCATTTGAACCACTTATCTGGAAAAATCACATGCATTTTTAACAACAGAACCTAAGCCAAGAAATACCAACCAAATATAATAACTTTTCCACATCTGCATCTGCTTGAATATAAAATTTTAGAATATTTTAAAATAGACAATTGGTGTTTTTTTTCTTCTGGTATGGTAAACCTTGATAAACTTATCGTAAAACTAAAAATTTAATGCACTTGTATAGAGTATTATAGATAGTATATATTAAAATATATAATGTAATGTAATAAAACCAGAACCTAACACCCGACACCCGCCACTTCCCAAAATATTCCCAACTAACACGTAACACAGAACCATGTTCTATCTAATCTAATACCACAACTTTTAACCCCTTGAAGAAGAACAACCAAATTACAAACAAAATCCTCATCAAAATGAAATTAATTTACATATTTTCAATTGGTTTTCCCCCTCCAGAAGTGTTCCAACATCAAACACAGCATCCCAAGCGTACCACTGGCCAACGAGTCCAATTCTACCGCCAATATCCAGTCGAACACCACATTTAGTGCCTGAAACTTATACAATGTCGCTACCATCTGGAAATTATCCCGCGGCTCCGTCAACAACTGGAGCGGCGGGATTGGCCACATCAGGAGCACATTACGCAAATGCTAGTGGGAATAATCCTCAAACAGGTTACAATAACAATAACAACAACAATATGCTGCAACTTATGATGCAGAACAACACTTCTTCCAATAACAAATTTGGTAGCTGAATAGACGAGGAGTCCGCGTCAATATTATCCAATGATGATACCAATACAACAACATCACCAACAGAGTACTATACTGCAACTGACAGCACTGCAAATGAATTCGAATACGAGTTCGAATTCTCATCGCCATCAAATTCACCAAAATCATCAACGTCTTTGGAACGTTACATTGACGTTGAACCGAGGGTAGACACTGAAACTGACAGCGTTACGGTTGTTGTCCTCAATCCAACGTCATCCCAGACACCACCCAAACACCACCACCACAAACAACTCGAAGGAACAGTAGTATTAGCTATAATAACAAGAACAACAAATTCACCAGAAAACGCAACCCAAATCAAAGTCCATCGCCCACTACAAGAAGGGCATCTCAAAAATATAATATGATTTCGGCCATGGCCTACGCCAGAGCCTTTGAGAAGTAATATCACTGTTCATAGGTATAATTAACACATAAACAATATTATTTCAATGAGGCCTGACCCTTACCAGAGTTCATAAAACGTCGTTCAACAAAATGAGCCAAGAGGATGTGCCTCAAAAGTAGGGTCTGCGAAGAAAAACAACACCAGGAGGAAACTGACAAGATACTATTTAGTTCACTAGCTCGAAATGCAAAAGGCTAACATTCACTAGGGTCTCTGAGAAAAAGCAAATATACTTTACTAAATAAGTCCTATTTTGAGAAGCGTATCTCAAAAGAACTTGCGTCTAGGGAACAATTATGTTCGAAAAATGTCGTCCAGCTAAATTGATAGGTAGACAACAGGAGAGATGTCGTGCAACTTAATGTATCAGCTTACAGAGGGGTATCTCCCGATCATCACTATACTAGGAGACGTTTCTCTTCTAAAATAAAATTAAAAAATTTCATCACTAGGGTCTCTAAGAAAAAGCAAATATACTTTACTAAATAGGTCCTATTTTTACAAGCGTATCTCAAAGGAACTTGCGTCTAGGGAAAAATGATGTTTATAAAATGTCGTCCAGCTAAATGGATAGGTAGACACCAGGAGAGATCTCCCGATCATCACTATACTAGGAGACGTTTCTCTTGTAAAATAAAATTTAAAAAAGTCATCCAACAAAATGAAGCAACCAAAGAGAGGGTTGTATGAATATGTTAAAATAGGGTCTATGAGAAAAATCATCCTTAGAATTACTTACAACATATAAGACCTACTTCGAGAACGCTATAAGGAAAAATTTAAAAAATTTCATATAACAATCATCCAACAAAATGATAAAAAACCTGAGAGGTGTATATCAATGTTTTTGCACCTCTCATTAGAGGAGAAAACATTCTTAGAATTACCTACAAAAATAGGTCCTACTACCCCTACTAAGAGCACTACCTACAAAATATAGTCCTATTTAGAAGAGAGCTGTTTACAAAGAAATTAACTAGGCTTTGTATGAAACTAAGTATATCACCCTGAAGATCGATAGAGTTTATGCCTACCAAGTACACTATATACAAAAAATAAGACCTATTTCGAAGAGAGCTGTTTACCAAGAAGCGGTTTGTATGAAATTAGATTGAACTAAGTACAGCACCCTAAGGATCGCTAGCCTCTATGAAAAAAAATACCTCTACCAACGGCACTACCAACAAAAATAAGTCCTATTTCGAAGAGAGCTGTATACAAAGCAAATAAGCAGGCCTTGTATGGAACTAAGTATATCACATTGAACATCGCCGAGGTCTACCCCCTCTAAGGGCACTATCTACAAAAAATAAGTCCTACTTCGAAGAGAACTGCTTAAAAAGTGAATTATAAGAAGACCCTATAGGAAAGTAGTTTGAACTAAACAAGTGAAGTAAGTCACCTCTAGAAATGGGCCAATGAGAAAGATATCATATTTATATATGTTCACAATAAAAAGATCCAGAAAAAAATCTAGAGTGTTCACTATTACATAAAAGTAAATTTAAAAAAAGCGTCGTCAAACTTTAAAAAACAAATATTTATATATAAAAAATCTAGAATAATTTAATGAAATGAAATTTTATAAGTGCAAGGGTGAATGTAAAGTAAAATTGCGAATGATGGAAAATGCACTTAGATTGTAGGGTATATTATACATAGATTTTGGATGGTTGTTTGGATAAATGGCTGACTTAGTGGGGGAATGAGGTTAATATCTTCTTAGTTCACTTGATATCAACTTTCTCTTCTCGAAATGAGATGATGAGAATTTAAATTAGGGTTTAAAGAGTCTTGATAATTTATCAAAATGTTTATTTTAGCAAAAGATTTGATTTTAAAATTTTTACGAATTTCGAGGGAATTGAACGTATTGGAATTTATAAATTTTTATTTCATTCTTATTTTCTCTTTAAATTAAATGAAAATAGTTTTGGGAATTGGAATGAAATTTCAATTTTTATTATTTTTTCAAATGGAAATTTATATAATACAAATTTTAAAGCAAAGAAGAAATATTTGTTTATGAATTGTTTTCTCTTTCACGAGAATTCATATTTCTCTCTTTCAAAACACTTTATTCAATTTGCAAACTAAACTTTTGTTTTCTTAGACATCGATTCGAAGTAGTTTTTGAAATTATTGAGAGTAAATAAATCAACACTTGTAATAAGCTTTCTCTTTGCAATTATTTCTCTTACAACAAACTAATAAGAATATCAAGGGTTTTTTGAAGTAGTAGGATTTTTTCCTCCTTCAAAATTTTCTCTTCTCAAAAATTTTCGAAGAATGTCTGGAATTTTTATATATCTCTTTTCAAACATTTTTCGTAAGCGGAAACTTAACTTTCTCTTCTCGAAGTTTCAAATACCGTGTCTTAAAAATAATACAAATTAAATTTTAAGAAAATGATTGAGAAGAGAAAAATTGTGAATTTCTCTTAATAAGTTTTTGTTATAAATTAAATTTTTTAATTAAAAAAATGTCTTTTGAATGCGATATTCTTTTAAAATATTTCTTTTAAATGGAAAATTTAATTTTCTATTTAAAAATGTTTACTTAAATATGAACAAAAATTTCTCTTTAATAAAAAGTTCAGCTTTCTCTTCTCAAAGGAACTCTTTATTTCCAAGTTCAACTTTCTCTTTTGTTATTGAATTCAACTTTCTCTTTTGTTATTGAGTAAACTAAACTATATTTTTTTCTTTTGAGTATACATTTTCTCTTATAAAAAATTATTAGAAACATTTGACTAAATAATTTGAAATATTTCGAAGAGAATTTTTTACTTTAAATGAGCTTATATTTTCTCTTTTGTGTAAACATTTTCTCTTATCAAACATGAGATGAAAAATTTTTTTAAAGCTTTTTCTTTCGAAATTGATTAAAGAATTTGAAATATTTCGAAGAAATTTTTTTACAGTAAATTCATAAATATGTTCTCTTTGAGAATAAACATTTTCTCTTATTCCAAAAAGAGAAGATTAATATTATTTGAAAGCATTCTAAAAGTTCAATTACCCACATTAAATACAAAAAAAAGCTCTAAGCGTAACAAATTATCTATCGTCAATTCTAAACTTTTTTGTAAGATAATTCCATAAAATTTGATAATCATAGTAAATATAAAAAGAAAAATATTTTTAAATCTTTTCCGTAAAACCTCAAAACCCTCTCAGATGCCATAGGAGAAAAACCACTCCATTTTGTAGATAAAATAATATTTTCTAAGACTCAAAAACCGTTGAAATAAAGAACATGAATAGGAAAATCATCATATAAAAATAGGATTAAAAAGACTTATATTTATGAGAACCGAAAGAGAAATGGAATTAAAAATGAAGAAAAACACTTTAATTTAGGAAATTAAAAATTCAAAAAAATAAGTTTATATATTAGAGAAATTAAAACAACAAAAGAGCATGGCTTTTTTTAATTTGTTAAATATATATTAAATTATTA
>HF684762.1:6200-17209 GCA_000341915.2 Megaselia scalaris
CCCCCCCCCCCCCCCCCCCCCCCCCCCCCCCCCCCCCCCCCCCCCCCCCCCCCTTTCAATGATCTAGATGACGAGGTCACAACATTGACAAAATCTCTGGTCGAAGCTTTTCACGGGTATTGCCCTTTCCCAAAAAAAAGGAAAAGGCTAAACACATCTTGGTGGAATAAAGAAATACATACTAAGTTTAGATTGTCTGGAATAGGAAGAAATTTGGGAAAAAAAGGAGTAGAGATATCAGACTAGGAAAGCTAAGCGGACTTCATGGAAACTGAGAAAGGTTCTAGCTAAAGAGAAGGTGATTCCAGGGTATATTCGGAAAACATTCGGTAGCTGGGCTGAGAATTGAGTTGATTAGTAGACCGAAATTGTACTGAAAACACAGGGAGTTTAACAGTTGAAGATTGCGGTAGAATTGTTTCAGATGAGAAGCTAAAATGGGCTATAAATAGTTTTAACCATACAAGTCAGCCAGACCAGATGGCATCTATACAGAAATGCTACAGAATGCTCTGAACCTTGTCCAAGATAAACTCAAGGAAATTTTAAAGGCCTCTTTAAGGTTAGGGCTTCTTCCAAATCTTTGGAAGGACGTCAAAATAGTGTTTATATCAAAAGCCGGTAAGGAGTGGTCATAGTACTGCAATAGACTATAGACCTATTGGCCTTTCGTCATTATTGCTTAAGACAATAGAAACGCTTATAGATTTTAAAATTAGGATTACCATCTGCTATCAGAATCCCAGCACCCATATTGGAAAGGTAATCTACGGAAACAGATTTCCATGTGTTGTAGTAGAAAGTAATACTCATTGGCAGCTTTTCTGGAGCAGACGATTATTAATATCAAGGCGAAAATTGGTGGATACATTGAGTGAGTTGTTACAGTCAGTTCTAAGTGTAGTTCTTTTTACTAATAGACATTGTATGTCTGGACAGAGCTAAGCTTAAGCTCTCAAACAATGCCATGTACTTGTGTGTAATTGTAAACAGGAATATTAGCTGAAAAGAAAGTACTGAGGAAAGAAGGAAAAATATGCATATATAGTGTTGTTTCTTATGGAGTAAGTGTAAGTGCTCACTGATGGTTCAAAGACATCAGAAGGTACGTGTTCAAGTGTATTTATAACTGAATTCAATTAAATAGGCTATAAGCATCGATAAGAATATCATCAGACATAGTCAACACATGCAAGGAATTGTTAAAAGAGCTCAGACTGTGCTGGGTTGCTAGGCATGTGGAAATAGAGGGTAATGAGATAGCGAATGAGCTAGCCATAGAGGATTCAGCTACTCCGGGACACTAGGACATTGTCGGTTAAGATAAAGAAAGCTAAAGGACTACAAATCGTAGAGGAGCATATTCTCTATAAATGTTCTGCTCTGTCATAAAGAAGATTAGAGGAACTGAGAGCATAGTTTCTTCTGACACAGAAGCTAATAGATATTAGGACTACTAATATAATCAGGCTAGTACGGAAGTTAAATTGTTTAGAATAAGGGTTAGGGATGATGAGGGACCATACTTCCCCCCCCCCACAGTGGTACGTGCTCTTATCCATAAACTCACAATTTCCACGACATCTTATCTCTTGGAGGGCGGTTATCTCAGCTTTATAGCCGAAGGTCTTGTGTGGCACCACCTCTATAAAGCGATGTACACAGTATAAAATCATTGTCCATTGCTTTTCCGGGTCGATGTCCATTGTCGTTAGGCCTGTTTTTTCTGTGTATTCCTGTCGTAGTCATGATGGTTGCCCTTGTCAGAGCGCTCCATGAACGACAAACCTATTGAATGAAGTTGGTTTTCCGGGCTCCTTATTTTATATTCGAAGCTATCCTAGTAGAGAAAGCATCGTACAGGAGAATTCCCCTATTTGTAATCCGGGGACTCGTCTGGTTGCTAGTCCAGCGATTTCCACGCCTGCGACAATCAATGAAGAGGTGGTAAGGGGAATCTCTTTTTCTTGGCATATGATTTTAGTCTCTAAGAAATCATGGATACAAACATCTTATATACAACATTAAGCAAGCTGATTCCGCTGTATTTCTTAAGATCACTTCTATCTTTTTTTTAAACTGGATATACCGAAGTTCCATTCGCTCGGCATCTTATCGCTATTCCAGATTTTGGTAAGGATTGTGGCCGTTGTTTTACCACATCCTTATACTTCTTTCAGCAGGTCTTGAAATTTGGACTGTCAGAAAGCCCTTCCAGTTGTGAAGTGAATAGCTCATTTGGTGAATTGTTCATTCAAAACTGCTGTGTTGAATTTATATTAAGGGTTGTTAGTTGGTTGCCTTGATGAGATTTTGCCGCGTAAACAGAGATGGACACAGTCGGTAATTTACGTAATTTACAATCGTAACTTACACGTAAAATACGTAAGTATTTAATTCATTCAATACAATATATAAATTATTTATGTAAAAAACGTAATTTACAGAAAAAATAAATACTTCGCTTTGCCCATCCATGACCATAAACGAGCGATCGGAGTCAATGTTTGTAAATGTCATGGATTTAATATAATAGCACGTTATCTATCTTTATTGATATATTTCAGTATGTTTTTCGTAGCACGGTGTTCCTAGATTCTGCAATCTAGGTTCGAGTTATACATATTTAAGTTATAGTGATGGCTTATGTCTTTAATTTAAAACGTAATTTACATGAAAATTACATAAGTAATAAACCAATTAAATATACAATTTTAATAACTTACGTAAATTACATAATTTACAGACATTAATTACGCTTAAATTACATAAGCAATTCATTCAATACTTAATTTTTTTCATCCATGTTTTATTTTCCTTCTTACAAGAAAACAACACCAAACTCATGGTTCTCAGGGTGGCATCAATAGTATTCTTTGTCCTCATCTTGACCGTTCCCTTTCCATATAAATGCTTGTATGGTTTCGTTATATTTATCTTGCATCTAGGCTTTGGTTGGTTCCTACTCTATTCAAGATTCTGACATTCTACGGTGATATCATTGTGCATTATGCTGGTCAATAAAAAATATTCTATTGATGAGAATGGAGGGAGAGGTATGCTTAGGGTGATAGTTGCAGGTAAACTATGTAGCTTAAAAAAACTATTCGTATTGTGTGGCATTTCAATATTCTTCTATAAATTGTTAATATTGTGATACTCCTTCGTAACCTAAAAATATTTCTTATTACAGACTTTTTTAAATTTTAAAAAAATTGAAGGTAATGGACATATAAAGATCCTTACAGGTTAGTCAAATCCAAGTATTTTGAACCCCGCTAATTAAAAATTGAAATGTTACGCTTCACTTATGTATAGTTTTATACTAAATATATACATAATCTCATCAGGAATGTTGTTAATATGTCGGTCAGGAGTTATGTGTCCTGAAACTAAAGAGGTCACCTCGTTAATTATCACTTGCTTTAACATAACTGTGAAATGTAAGAGGTCATTTATCATTTGTGGGCGGTATTGGCTGTTCCAAATCTGTTTTTTTTTCCAAATATTTTATTTCGATATTTATGGAACACTATGGAAGGAGCATGAAAAATTTACTTAAAATATAAAATTATAGAAAATTCCAACGCCATCATAATTATTTCCAGCAATAATTCTCTTCCACTTATAGCGAAGGCGCCTCATTAATATGCCTTAAATTTTCTTGACAAATGATTCTGTTCGTTTCCAATTCATTTCACACTGTTTCGACATTTATTTTTATTTTAAAAAACATATATTGCAATTGTATATAGATTTTCCACCCATAAAATTTGTTCCATTTCATCTCAGAGTTTCACAGTTTCAAGTGACACAAATAGGAGAAGAATTGTGGGGAAACCACCCATGAACCTTAACATACAAAGAAAATGTTAAAAAAAGTACGAACAAAAAAGAAATAAAACACAGTTTTTATTATGGAGATTGCTTTTGAAAATCAATGTGAAGAACAACCTTGATTCTGATTCAGATGCATAGTCTTTATTCAAAAATCCAGCCTTTCTGCACTTGGAATATTGATAGGTTATATCGAATTCAGGTTCTGAGAGAATCCATTCCTCATTCCTTCCAGAATTATTTCTTATCAAAGAAACATGCTGAATCTTGTATTTGCAAAACCATTAGGGCTACCAATGGATTTGTCTTCAAAGGAAAGACGTTGTATTCAAAAACAGATAATTTCCAGTCCAAAATTTTCAAGTCCATGATTCCACTGTATTCTTGTAGAGTATTTCTGTAGAAGGACTGGATATTCATGGTTGGTTGGTTCAAAAGTGGTCAGATTCAAGATCAAATTCGAAAACAAGTGGAAATAGTATTGTTCCCTTTTTGATCCACTCTAGGAGAATTCGCCCATTTTAGATTTCAAATCTATTAGTTGAAGAGATTTCAGACCTTCATAGAAATAGGAACCTAAAATTCTCTTACGTTTACTTCTTAAAAAGAGGCATTCACATCAGAAATGGGAAGAATCAGTGTCGCTAGCGTCTGTATCGCAAAACAAGCACAATTCTGGAACATTGAACCCTAACATGATACCGTGCCAACCAGTTAGTGCATGACCAGAGACTGCGTAGACAATATTCCGAATAGAAGACCTCTTCAGCGATAGTCGCTCCCATGATTGCTTAATATCAATCTTGGGCCATATTATCTTATATTTTTTACAAGAATTCAGAGAACCCCACAGTAGTTGCCATTCTACAAACACTTGTTTCTCGAAGACGAATTTAGCAAAAGCTACCGAAATAGGAACATCACAAGACCAGGAGCAGTGTTGATATGCACCTCTTTTCGCAGCACAATCTGCCATTTCCTTGTCATCAATGTTAGCATGTCCTGGAATCCAAATTAATTTTACCCTGTTCTCGTTACAAGTAGGTATATTCATATCGAATTTCCTATTGAAACAAGTTCTTGGGATGATATAGTCGAAATTGGTTTTTGATATGAAATCATACTTTTTCAAAATCGAACAATGACCATATGATTTTCCAGTCCACATTCCTATCATCTTGAGACGCAAATTTTTGGATTCTCAAGAAATTGGTTGGATATTTAATAGACATGATGTCTTTGGTTATTCAAGATATCATATTTTATATGGACTGGATGGACTGAAGATATTAGTAGAAGAATATTGGCTAAGTGTCTAACCCATCCCTTTTTATTAACAATTGTTAGTAATGATCGCTCTTGCTCCTGCGTTAGAAAATGCTGGTTAAATTCCGAATCGAATGTATACATTCTAAATATATTCTCTTCTAAGGCCGTCTGTATCACAAAAAAGGAACCTTTTATAATATTATAGAAAAAAAAGGGAGGACAGAGGACTCACAACTAAAAAGGAGTGCTTCAAACGGTGCAGTTAGTAGCTTAGAAAACCCAAAATTTCTAAGTCGCTGGAATAAATTATTATTAAATCCTCACCCTGAAGAAGGGAAATACCTTTATTATGTCCCTAGAATTTTGCAGATTTATCTTTGGAGGCTAATTTCTATATTATAATTATAGAGAACTTGCTGCAGGAGAATGGAAGAGGTTTACGTTTGTTTCTTTTATATCTGGTATTTTTCTTCGGGTTTGGTATGAAAATATGGCCTACTTCCCTAGCGTAGTTTTCGCTTTCAGTGGTACCAGAAAAATTTCTCGACTTAATAGTGGCTACCCAATATAATATTTTCTAGAAATTAATTATATTTTTGAGCTCTGAAGATTCTCAGTTGCATGTTGCGCCGGCCCGCCATGGCGTGGAATATTTCTTCCCTCTTTGAATTTTTTTCTCCTGAAAATTAAATCTTCTATAAAAAATATTCTTAGAATGTCGTTTATAGGAATACAGTTTAAAGGCTTTTCAGCCCGCTAATGGGATTCTAAACGCTCTTAGGAGTCTTACATGTTCCCAGTTTTCTGACACGGACCATGGTCTCGCTCTTGAGCTTACTCAGCTCGTTTCGATCGGCTAACTTCGGTCCCTGGCACTAACTAGTGGATTCCAATGCATAAATTAGGAAATTTTCCAAGTTAACAGAAATCGATTCTTCTATATCGGCCTATGAAAATCTGAATTATAATCAATGTGTTCTTGGGCTCATAGATGAGAAACAATTATATTTGCATTAGTTACCTACTGTAAGTTACGTAACTAATGTAACTAAGTTATTTTCTGAATAAATTTTGAATTTATTTATTTATTATTTTTATCTTAGCAATGTTAATCTATGTTGTTTTATTAATGTATTGTAATAAATATAAATTGAAATTTACAAAATAAATGAAAAAAAGTTATAAATAACTATATTCACGCAGTAAAAGTAATTAATTACAATAAATAACGTAAATGACCATTGGCTACCTACGTAAATAACTAGTAAGTTACGCGTAACTAATATACACTTCCCATCTATGCTTGAGCTATATAACGACTAGAACTGAAATGAACGACTGAAACATTTTCATGATGAATGTTATTACATTAATTTCAAAATTTCATTGTTTACATTACTTACGTAACTTTGTAATTAATGAATGAATTACGTAATTCTTACATCTATGTTTTAGACTGCAAATTTTGTGTGGGGCTGGAGAAATACGTACTCAGGTCAGCTAAGAGTTTCACTAGCTCCTGCAACCACATAACAAAAGCTACAGTTTTTTGTTGAGAACAGCTGTCTTTAAAAGGCCTACTTTGATGGGAGTAGACTTTCCAGATATAAAATCGCATTGATTAGGACCGACAATGTGGATGTAGGATCCTGTAGCCGATAGAGAGCAGGATAATGGCTCAATAGTTCTTCTTTTGTGATTGCTCCTATCAAATTTTTTGTGGTTTTAATATAAAATGTTGTCGCTTCATTCCTCTTTCATCTTTCCACTAATCAATGATTTCGAAATTTATGAATTTTATAGAAGTTGTACAGAGGAGACGAATCTACGCTATAAAATTTCGTCGGTGGGCAAAATCTTTTTCAGCAGGTGTTGTTGTAGAGAAAGTCTTTATTAAATAGGGTATGATGAAAAACAGAGTATTGGTTATGTCAAAACTATGTATTTCTCTAGTTCAATCTGCACATTTGTTTAATAAAAAAATTCCGAAAAATTCAAAACATAAAATTTTATCAGTGAAAATGTTAGTAAAAAACTATGCCATGGCTGCCATGTAAAAAAAAGGATAACTAACAATGGAAGAGTATATGTATTGTATTGGAAAAGAAAATATTGTTGTCTGAATATATACATATAGATATGCATGGTATATGCAAATATATTCGTATCTTCTAATGACAAGTTAGATGGAAGGAGCAAATGTAATATAACTCAATAAATTATGTTTCTGAAATTTTAAATTCAAATTTGAATTCTTCGTACGAGTTGATTTCATTTCTTCCGAGTCCACTTTCTTTTATAGAGAAAAAACTGGGAAGAAAATGAGACAGTTCAGCACAATATAAATCATATTCCTACATTAATGCGATGTCTTTTATCGTAAATCCTTTTTTGCATAGTTAAATAATGATATATACTTCAGGCGAGACAGACTTCATATCATTACAAGAAATGAACCATACTAGACATTTATATACACAGTAGGGTGGGTAGTTTGTCAAATGTGGATGTTATTCTATTTCTGAGGCTGTTTTATGATATTTCCAGAGCACTTGATATGCAAAGCTGCCTTTTGAGCTACTCCGAGTTTCTGATAATAGAGTTATAATCCATTTTATGGGGCTTGACTTAAACTTCTTCCGGTTAGCCTCTTTTATGATATTAACATTCTACCATTCGAGCTGGTCCCAGTTTATTATGATAATTACTCTACTCCTAGATTTTAGGCATAATATATTATTCTACTTCATGTGAGGAAGTAATTTCCAGAGCTATTGAGATACTCCTAGTTTAAAATAGTAGTGTTTCATATTCCATTATGTCGGCTTCCCGTAAATACTTCCGCTTAATCCCTTTTATGATATTAGCATTCTTGTTATGCTTGAAGAAGCTACTCCTATTTTCGACTGGCAATGTGTCATAATTGGAATTATGGGTTTCACTGTGCAGCTTGTACTACTTCCGGTTAGGCCCTCTTATAATATTTCCATATGATTAGTTTTCTATGACTAGTTTTCTTAGTTTCTAATGACAATGTTTTGCTTTAATGCTGGGATTGCCTCTGGACATTGTTCCACTTCCAGTTAAGGCAACCGAAAATAAATAACCAGCTTTCTAGGAATAATTTTCCCTAACTTCAAACGATAGCATTTCATATACTTTAATATGAATCCCTCTAACAATTACACATAATATAATAGAATGTCCTTATGGAGCAAAGTTTTGAAGCAGGAAGAGAAGTATAATCAGAAGTCATCTTTTACCTAGTAAAATTTTATATTTCCTTTTTTTCTCCTGGTTACATTCTTACATACTAGAAAAGTTTTTATACTCAAGGGTTCTTTTGCTTTCCTTTCCCTGATACTTATATCGATGGGTTTTCGTTTTGAATAATTTAAATTGTTTGCAAATGTATAGATCTTTTCATAAGGACTTGACTCTGAACGATAAGGAATGAATGGAAAGGAAAAGGATATGATTTGTACTTATTTCACATAACATAATATTTTCATATTTTTTTTATGACTGTGAGAGGTAATTCTGCGTTACTTTGATATTTTAAGAAGTAGTTTTAGAATGTTTGGGTATTTTTTTTGCAAATGCTTTCTTACACTATGCGGAAGTCATTTGAGGACAGCTCAATAGCCTTAGTTGATGAAACTTCGACAGATTCCACATATAAAAGTTTCTCTGGATCTCAAAGGCCTTTTCAAAAATTTGTTTTCCAGGCAAAAACCGCTTATATAAAAACTGGCAATGGGGGATGACGTGTGATTTGAAGAGCTCAGACAGGATGGAAGCAAGGATATTATAAGCGACATAGCATTCGTTTCAGATCGCTTCAGATATTCCAAGTTGGGTACTGATCTCGTTGTCCATGAAATTTTCGGGTCAATATCCTTTCTGTTTTCGTATCCGAGATATCGTCTCTTTCCTCCATAGTCAGTAGTATTAAGTAGTCATTGCGTTATCGTCTTATAACAAGGGGTAACACTTTTTACAGGATCGTAACTGTGGATCAGTTTCTGATGATAGGGTGGAGGCTTCCGACCCCCCCCCCTATTTTTATATTTTTATATTTTTATATCATATTTTTTTTAATTCGTACATCTTTTTTGTTTTTGACGCTTTGTGGTAATTCCCAAGTATTGTGAAAGATGTAAGTTTCAAAATTAGTAAACAATTTCTACTTTATTAATAAATTGAAAATAAATTTAAATAACATTTGTTATTACATTTTGAATCCAATCATAGAAAGCAGGAATACTTGCATATACGCCTGGATACCCTTTATTTGCACAGCCCACACCCCAAGACACAATCCCCAAAAGTTCTCCTTTATAAGCTAAAGGACCTCCTGAGTCACCAACGCAAGTGTCCTTTCCAAGCCTATAAGCACAAAGATTTTCATCCTGAACATTCTGAATGTCTTTGAAAATTTTCTTGCACTCCTCTTTAGAGCTCACTTTCAAAGTAACACCTTGAAGATATATCGGGATCAAAGAGTCTGGATGCTCAAAATCCAATTTTCCCCATCCAGTAGCAAATACTTCAGATCCTACTGGGGGCTCCTTCCTAGCGAGATTAATTGGCTTCACAGTCTTGGTAACAGTCACATGCTCTTTTAACCGAAGCACAGCTATATCATATTCAAAGCCATTGTACCTTTGGTGATATTTTATATCCTTCACTCGAGCTCTAATTCCTCCTTTAGAACGACTCGTAGATCCAAGATATAAATATATATCATTAAAATTAAACGAGAAAAATACGCAATGGGCAGCGCTTAGAACTAGATCCGTGGCAATCAAAGCTCCACCGCAGTAGTGATTTCCGCTCCTATTTTGAAGAGAAACTTGATATGTAGCTTCAGTTATATGTTATCAAGTCCACCAATTATGTCCTGGACTTCTCCTTGGACTCCTTTAAGAATTAGTAATATCACAAGTGTTAGCATTTTTGAACTGAAATGGGCGATATTGAAAATCTAAATATATATCCCAAATTTGTTAAAAGAGATTGTAATATCCGTGACAAAGAAACAATATATATTTTGCTTAACAATACTTAATTGTTCATAAATTTCATGGTCTTCAACTTTTACTAGAAATTAGTGTTTGTTTACTATATTTTTTAAAAATAAATCAAAAGGTTTTTAAATATCAATAAACGTAGTATATATTGTTTAATTTAGTCATTAATTAATGACAATGAAATTATTTACAGACTTTTAGAAGCTAAATTAGATTATATTGAATAAATCAATCCGTAAAGTTTTGCGGAAATGAAATAGATAAATTACCTTATCATATCTTATTAGCTAATATAGGTATGTTGTATGTAAAGAACTTAAAAGACTTCGGAATAGCCCGCATCTTAGTTGTTCCAGTGTTCAATGTTCTCTGCCATCAAATTATCTTGTCGCTCTCAAAAAAACTGTTTGAATGATATTTATTTACTCGGAATTGCTCCACTAAATCACTCAAACTGAGAACCTGTCTCAGCGAGTGACCGATTTTCATTTCTGTCGCTTAGGAAAAGGGAAACATGAGATGGAAAGAGAAAGAATACACTCCATTGTCCCCTGAATCAAGCTGATGGATGGATTTTTTTTTTATTTTTGGAACGACTTTTAATTCTTGAAAAAAGGTTTTTAAATATAAAATTATGGATCGTAAACTGTGGATAGGGTGGAGGCTTCCGAAAGGTTGCTGCCAGTAAGAGACCACTGCTGAAGAAACGTCGCAGATGTACCTAGCCAACACCTCCTCGCGGTACGATCTGGAAACGAAATCCACTGATTTCGGCTAAGTTGGCGGGTTTGCACCCGCAGTGGGGGACGGTACAAATACGCTGATAGGAACGTAAGGATAGTCACCTAACTTCCGAAACAAAATGACTTT
>HF684954.1:16760-29402 GCA_000341915.2 Megaselia scalaris
GGGGGGGGGGGGGGGGGGTATACGACTGAAGGACAAGCTGTTAGAAGTACTCTAATAGGTATAGAATTTCGTTATTTTTAGCTGTTTTCTATAAGTTGTACAATCAGTTTATAAACGGATTGAAGACGCTCGAAAAACCGCCATGTTACGCATAGAAAGCGTATAGAATATCAATTGCATACCAAGTGTGGTCTAGGCTTGAACGGATAGGTTTACTTTTCAAGATTATTTACGAAATTTGTTGAAAAATTGAAGTTTTAGAACAATAAGGTGATGACAAAACTATGACTAAATTAAATAAAGACAACTCCAAATAAAAACAATAAAAATGTTTTTAGAATTTTATTTGTATTGTTCTACTTATTTCGTCCCGTAATGATATAAATACATATTTCCGAGTTTTTTTTTTACTTCGAACACAAAAGAATTGGGTATCATTGAGGTGTTTGCTGGGAATATGATGAGAGTAGTCCAGTGACTCAGGAACAGTAAGAGAGCGCAGGAAACGATCGCATTCATGCAGAGCTTTTAAAGTTTTTTTAGTAATTTAAAATTTACCTCAAACAATAGAGAGAATAAAAACCAACTAGCCAACATGTGGCCCCTTAGATTCAGGTGTTGGTGAAATCGATCGAATGAATCAGCTCTTGCACGAAAAGCTTGAATGAATTGAGATCCTATATTTAGATATTTGCATTCAACTAAATATAAGGAATATCTATACTCCGCCTTAAGGCCTTTCAAATCTCAAAAAAAAAACTAAGAATTACAATCTATGTGATTTAAAAATATATAATATTTGTTAAATTTAAAATAATTTTGCAAAAAGTTAAGATAGACAATTCTATCTGTCTGTTCCTCTTCTCCTCTGAAACGCGACATCATAGTATGCCACAATGTTCAGCAAACATTTTCTTTGCAGGGAAATTGGTCATTGCAACAAGGCAAATAACATGAAATATGATTCATGTAATTTCAACGCCACATATTCATGCATATTTATGGATATTTTGAAGCAGAATATATTATTTATAAATAAAAGCAGGATTTTTAAACATATGCAACGTGAAAATGTATGTGCTACATTAATATGCAACATTTCTAATTCGTGCAACGTAAGCTTAAAAAAATGTATTTATTTGCTTTTTGTTGCCTTTTTTGCTTTAGGTTTAAATATAGCTTACCTAAACAATGTTGCATATTATTTATACAAAATAAATGTTTAACATAGTTGAATTTTATAAAATCTTCAATAATTTAAAGCAAATATGTAAGATATTAATAAAAGAAAAATTAATAAAAAGATACAACGTAAAACTGAATGTATTACATTAAGATGCAACATTTTTAAAATTTGTGCAAGGTCGATCAAATTGGCGCAATAATTAATTTTTTGAAAATTTTGATACAATTTGGTCCAAATAATTCAAATACTTTTCAAGTTCTTGCATGTATTATGCCGCAAATTCGTGTAAGACTAAATATTTAAAGGAAAAATAAACAAAATTAAATTATATCTGTTTTCATGCAACATTAATTTACAAGGTGCATTAAATACGTGAACATTAATCTATGTTGCAGTTTTCAATTTTTGTGTATGTAAAAATCTTAATTGATAAAGTAAAGTAAGTATGTTTTTTATTAAACAGATGAATATCATCCAAAAAACTTTTTTAGATTTTTCCACATGTATCGGTTTTAGACAATATTGTTCATGTTACGTGAAGGTTTACATTACGTTACCGAGGAAAATGTCACATTCAGTACCAATTTTATTTATTTCCCTGCTAGTGTTGTATATTGTACTTACGCAGTTTTTGGAAAGGTCTTGATCTTAGAAGAAAGAAAATTTGAAAAAGGTAGACATTTTAAATTTTGTACTTAGGTCCCTAATAGAAAAGCTTATATTATAGCATATATGTTGTTTATATGTGAAGTTAACATTTATTACATACTGTAAGAAACTCTATAAAGTCCTCAAAATGTTGCCTAAATAACATAATTTATGGTATATGTATTTCAATATTTATTACATAATTTCATCAAAAGATGTTTTTCTTATTTATAAAAAATGAGCATTACCGACAATCCTCAGAAACTTATAAACACAATCATCAAACAAAAAATAAGAGAACAAATTTAAATAAAAAATCATGGTTGGCAGCGCGATTTAGTTACATTTAGATACATACGTATGATACATGTATGAGGGGGGGGGGGGAGACATAATCAAATAGAGGATACATTTCATACCAGTTGGATATCTACTACAACTGCTACACAACAAAATATCTAATCTTCCTGCCTTTGAAATATAGTTATGTGATCTTCCAATAAGCCTTTTTTCTTAAGTTTGATTTAAAATAATACCTTTTAAGCCCTTATAAGCCCTATTTAAAAAAAAAATAAGCCTTTGCAAGCCCTTATAAACCTTTAGAAGCCCTTGTACGAACCCTGTCTATAGCAATATTTTATACAGTATACCAAGAAATAAGAGATTTTTTTTTATTTAAGAATTGTTTTTCTTACGAGAGAATAAGAACTTACTAAAGCTTATTTAAATTAAATAGAAAATGCTCATCTCAAAGATGAGAATACCTTAAAATTATTATTATACAATGTGTTTTCTAAAGTAAGCACGAAACCTCAAAAATCTTGGAGCTATTATTAAAAATTTTTGTTCCAAATTACTTTCATTTTTTTCTCGTGTTTAAAACGTTAAGATTTGTGTTCATTTATAAGTAAAATCTGACAACATATTTGAATTCATCATCCAAAATTCCACTAGGTACGTTTCAATTTTTATTTAATTAGACATCATAATTCAAAAAGTACTAAAAAAAAACAAGATTTTCTTCAAATCTTTTTTGCTTTATATTTCGAAAACAATTTTGATGGAGTTACCCCTTTTGCATTGTGAACAGCTCGTTTATACATAAACTTAAGAAACATGTTGAATAATGTTTCAAGCTTACTTTAAATGCAATTTCTTAATATTATATAGTCTTTTCGTCTTCCTTGCATTAAAACAGTATAAACGCCATTGGAAAAAAAAAATAACTCTGATAGTTTTTTTTTACAAATAACTTTCTAAAATCTCCATATACTTATTTAACTAGTATTTAGAACATTTTTAGTCTCTATAATCACATTTTAATTTAATCTTAGTGAATTTAAGTGGTCGTAGGGATCCTATCAGAATAATTTGTATATTGCCATTTGACCTAATGTAACAACTTCTTTTGCACTCTTTTCCCTATTTCCTTAAATGTCTCTAAACGATTTGAAACATTTAAAATACTAAAAAAATATTTTTTTAAAATATACGTACATCGGTTCTAGCCCAGCTGCAGTTCATTGCTGTACACAAGAATATATTCATTAAAAGCATTATGACAAAAAGAACTCCAAAGGCAACTGTCAACCATAAGATCCATGACGGTTTTACTCCACTATTATTAGAACAACCTTCAATATAGAAATAGAATATGAAATAATTATGTAAAGAATTTTTAAATATAAACCTTTAGATTCCGAAGGATCAAGAACAAATACTGTAGTAGTTGTCAATTGCTTTTTAATATCATTAACGCTGGAATTCTGGTCATTGGAGTTTCCAGCTGTAAATCCTGCAAAATTTACATTATTGCACATTGATACATCAAAACAATTGTTTTCGCATTGTCCTATATCACATTGCAAATGAACTTCGGATTCTACAATAAATAAAAAATAATAATTGTATATTATTTTAATTAATTAATTTTATTTTATATTTTAAAATATTTACTTTCAGGAAATTTGAACATAGATTTTAATGTTGATTTTGATGTTTTTGTTTCGTAATCATGAATGAATGGAGTAATAATATCAGGATTGTATGGACACCTAAAATTTTAAATTCATATTATTTATATTAGTTTTATACATTTAAAATAAAAAAAACGTACCCATATTCATTTATTAGTGGAATAGTAGAGTCATTTTTGTCAAAAGCTACACAATTCTTGACAATAATAGGATGTGTAGCTGAAAATAATTGTCTTAATTTTCAAAAACTAATAATTTTTTTTTTAAATAATCACCATTTTTCAATTCAGCTTTAATTTCATATTGATGACCATATAGTGTTTCCTTTAATGGTAATGATCCAGATTTTTCATAGAATACCAATTTTGCATTTTCGTCCCATGATATATTTTAACAATATAGTTTTTAGAATATTATAATTCATTAAAAAATGAGATCATTAATATGAACAATTAAAAATTTTAACTTACTTATATATTCCATTTTTTCCACAAGTGATAATAAAGAATTTGTCTTCAGCTAATTCCAAATTTTTATGAACACGAACGGCAAGTTGAATTGATCTCTAAAAAAATATTGTTATATAGTTTTTTTTAATTGATACGTAAAGGTTTTATGGCTTTATAAAACTTGTTCAAGAATACGAATTTTGTTTGAATTTAAAAAATTAAGTTTTCTATGTAATTGTATTTTTGGAGTTGCAGTAAAAAACTTAATTTATTTTTAACAAACATTCTGCCTCTTTGACAATAAAATGATATCGTCATACTTTTGAAGTAACCAAAACATGAATATTCGTCATACTTTTTTTAACTCATACTTGTACATAATTTTTCAAAAATTAAAAGCAAATTCATACTTTTTTTAAAAGTAATATTTTTTTAGTTTTCGTCTTCCCTTATAATTTTAAAAACAACCAAAACGTCATCACCTAAAACTTGAACGTTTGTCATAGTATTTATTACAAATCGTAATACTTTTGTTGTTTTGGAAAAAAAAGTTGAGTCTGCTCTTCGACGTTTTGCTTATTGCCATTAAGCAATTCAATGAAAAACTCCTCCCATCGCATGAGAACTTTCTTTTTTGGTTATCAGATCCATATCTATCTTTACAAGCAGAACCTACTGGGGTGTAATTTTTCCTCTGTTTGTTAACGTTTTGATAGAATTTCCTCGCTTGATTTCTGTCCCTCATGAATTCAAGTGCCTCAAACTGTTGTTTACAACCTCCCTCCTTTTGGATCTGTATGCTTCCTTTGTAGATTGGGTTTTTATCTGGGTGGTCTCTCCACCCACAGAAAAAAGTTAACCGAACCTTTTGATGCAGTAAAGGAGATCATCCGTAAAGCGTTGCCGTTAGTGACGTCGTGTAGGCTATCTTTTCCTATGGTCCCCATCGATAATTTTTCACACTCAGACAGATCCTTGAAAAGACTTATGAGTACAACATCGCCACGTCCAACTCTCCAACATGATCAACGAGAACAAATCCCAGATATTGGGATATGTGGACGACATCGATGTCATAGGAAGAACTAAACTGGATGTCTATAGCATTTTCTCGAGATCGAAAAGGTGGCGAGTTCCTAAGGTCTAATGGTGATAAGACCAAGTACATGCTCTCAAGAATAAGAGAGAAGTCACAACCATCTAGGCCCGAAAGTCATCATGGGAAAGTACAAGAGAAGGATATCCAAGTCACACGGTCTGACCAATTCTTAGACCATTTCGTTTTATTTTTCCCTTTAAATGACATAAAAAGGACGTCTCAAATTAACTGAATTTTCAAGGATCGGGGGGGGGGGCTTATTTTGAATTATGATTAATGGCTTCTAAAGGCTTATTTTGAAATGATGCAATTGTGTACGAACCCTGTATAGAAATAGAAGTTTTAAGATTGAAAAATAAACTCTCTTAAAAAATTGAAAATTCTTTTCTTTCTAATTTTCTAAGCCATCAAAGATGAGAGTATAGTAAAATTACTTCAGAAATTAAAAGCCAAGATCAAATTACTATTTCAAAAAAATTGAAACTATTACAAATATCCTAACATTTGATATTGAAATTAGTTCAAATCCGTCACATTCAAAACTTTTCTTAAAATCTTCTATAATGTTTATAGGCGATATATTTCTTTTTTAAATTTTGTATTATTTAATTTATTTAGAACTTCTTGACATTTTTCAATATTTATTGAAATTTATAATTATTTATAAATTATAATTTAAGATTTTAAATGAAGTTATACTAGAATTAAATGTTATATTTAAAAACTCTGTAATTTTTATTTTTAGCATATACATTAAGATATGTTTCCATTTTTCAGATTATTGAAAAGGAACCATCAATAATAGAAGAGTATGACCCCTACAGAAGTTGGCATGGAAGTCAATATGGATCCAGATACTCTTTACAAGGCAGAGATCTCAAGCAAAAGGATATATAAGTGGAGGGTCTACTATTCATTCTACAAGGTCGGATAGATATTAGATGTGTTTGTTAAATCTATGTTGTTTATCAGGTTTTTAAATACCGTCCAAGATACTTAATATGCTTAACTATATTTTAAGAATTTAACTCTTAAGATACCCCATACTTCAGTAAGAAAACTAACAATTTCCAAATAAAATTATTAATAAGGTATATTCCTTATATGATTGTTTTTGTGGGTATTTTATTATCTGTAATTGTTGTTTAGCTATAAATATTATTACAATGCCTTTTTGATGAAATTCTTATAGACTTGGTTTACTTTTTATATGAAATAAAGTCATTTATATGGATAAAGTCATAGATTTAAATCTAGAAAATGCTATTCTCGTAGGCGATGTAAATAACATAGTTGGTGAAATTCAGCAAGCAATAGATGAGAATTTGATAAAGGGGTTGAGCTTAAACAAATAAATCATTGGATGAAACTATTGAAATGTGTCCTCTTGTAATTGTATGTATGTATTATGTAGTAGTATTAGGCCTTGGGCTAAGACTAGTGCCAGACAATTTGGACAACTAGACCCACTAAGCTGATCAAATAACTACAGAGGTGTAATTATTTGAGGTTCTTACTATACACCACAATTGATTATTTTGCTTTCCTTTTGGTTCATAAATATTGATAGTGCTTAAGTCCAAGAAATTAAATACCACATTTCCATTTCCTCTCATTGACTTCTATAAAAATTGTTAGTTCCCGGGCTAAATTCTGTAAAATAAATCATTCACAGTCATTCAATCATTATTAAATCCATTTCCTTGCAGCATATATTTCTTCAAAAATATTTAAAATATACTATTTAAAAAATGAAAAAAAAAAAAAAAGAAAATAAAAAAAGAATGAAAATGAAAACCTGCGGTCCAACCCACCAACCCTCCATCGCATCGCTGATGATGATCATGTTTTGGGAAATAAACTTCTTTTTCTTCAACAAAATATTCACAGTAAAGCTTTAGTAAATATAAAATGAGACAATCGTAAGAGATATCCTTGGCAGGATATAATTTTCACAATAAAAAATTGTAATATGTTAAAAATGTATGACTTTTTATTATTATTAAACTTTCATTATTGTTAAACTTTTTATTTTGATGTTTCATTTACAATTCCAAAACACTTTTCATTATCAACGCGACAAAAACTTAAAAAAGTAAATAATAAAAAAAAAAGGAAAAATAAAAATTATGAACTTACTCGATTGAAAGTTCATGGCCAACCTCCTATTGAAATGTGCCCTCTTGTAATTATATTAAAAAAATCATGACAGCCCAGAAAAAAAAATTATTAGATTTCAAACAACCCTGGTATATTTTTTTTCCATACTGCAAAATTTAAATAAAAAAAATGTTTGACAACCTTAGAAAATGCAATTCACAAGATGAAAAAAAAGATTGTCATATTTGTCAGCTAGAAAAAATTACAGAACAATTTGTTGTGAATCCAAAAATAGCTAAAACCAATGCTTTACAATAAAGTATACTTCTGAGTGGTGTGAATGTCACTCAAACAGTGTTTTGTGGAGAGAGCAACAGCGTCTATGCTGTTTACCCATTGTTCGAACTTGATGAAAATCAACTTTGAACGCTGGAACTCAGTATGCAATGTTGTAAAGAAATTAAAAAAAAAAAAACAATCAATTACCAAAACTAGGAAATATTAAGTTGGTAGACTTAAAAAATTATTTTTATGAGCTTTTGAATCTATCATTGTCAAAAATTCATTCCAATATGCTGAACAAAACATTTTTGACGACCTATTAGACTCTGAAATCAATAAAAATTAAATACTCTTTGTTTTACAAAATGAAAAATTAAAACAAATACCGGGAGAAGACAGAGTTACATATGAGTGTCTTAAGGATGCATCGTTGAACTTTATAAGTTGCCTATTTTTATAAATAAAACACAAACAAGGCTCCAGAGACATCATAATATGTGCTCTAAAGCATTGGAAAACGCTTGTGAAACTCCAACGTGACAGGGTTTCCAAGCCCGAGAACTTTTTTCGCTTGCTGCAAACCGTTCAACATCGCAGAAAATCATTATTTCATAAATATGATCAAGGCATTGCGTCCTGGGAATGTACCACACCTCCCGAATAGGAAAAAGTTATAAACCACCATGCTTGATGAAATTTACGAGAAATGTATTGCACATGATATCGATAATCTTCCAAAAAACAATGTATTGTTACTTGATGGATGGAAGAATAAATCAGCAAATGAAAAGAATATAGCATTCCTGCTCCATAAATTTGAAAAAAAGGAACATCTGTTTTCTTCGATTCTGTAACTTTACAAGGAGAAGAACACGAAGACTCTGAAACTTTATACGAAATGGTAAACAAAATTTCTCCAGTAAGCATATTCAAAGGCATATTTAAATTGTTTTAACATTTCAGACATTGTAGATTTTAAAATATATAGAAGACACATATAAAACCAAAATCAGTGTATTCATATCTGACAATTGCAACACCATGACAGCACTGGGCAAAAAGTTGGTAAACTTAATTAGGAGTGCTAACATCGGAAACTAGCTTTGAAACTGATGTCCAAAAAGTTTTCAACAATAATTTCGAAAAACTTGTTTTAGAGAAAGGCGGGAAAAGAGTAAAGCTTAGCAGTCAGACGGTGCTACTACAGTTATATTTATATTTTAAATTAAAATATAATTATATTTTTTTAGAGATGAATGTGCAAACTTTCTATCAAATTTAGACATATACAAGGCGATTTGCTCCTTCAAAACCAACGTATCTCAAGCAATACGGGCTACTATTTTGGTGGACACGGATTTTTCAAGCAAAGAGAGAATAATGAAATCCATCGTCGAAGTAAATAATGTAATTTTGTAATTATTTGTTTGATATAATTACGTAATTTGCCCATCTATGAACAAAATTACCCCAGGCAATTCTTACGAAAACCATAAAAAAAAAGCAAATATGATTTGAGAAATAAAGACACAGCTAAAAATGACCGTTCCAGCTTTCTCTCGTAAAGAGACGACGAATTGTTAGCCCAGAATAAATGAAAAAGCAGCAGCGAATCATACGGTCACTGACTGTATGATTTGGATTTTATATAACAGGTAGTCAGATATGGTTTCTTGGTGTTTTGGTCGCATAGTACCATCGGTTTGAATTAAATCCATCCATTCTAAAATGGATTAACATCGGATTACTCTCTAGTTTGACTCAGTCACTGTGGTCTGAGTCAGTTCTGACCACGACTTTATGTGACAAATATCGGAGAATAATTAAAATATATAAAAAAAAATATTGAAAGCCAAATTCACAAAAAAAAATTAATTAAATCTGATTTTGAAGTATTGCATAAAATTAGTAGTGCAGAGCTGTGTAAATTCTAATCTAATTAGTGCCCATAAGTTGCATGATTAAAAGTGTTCTTCGCGTTACATAATTTACTTACATTTTCCAAATAGGCACAAAAAACTAAGTGTCCTTCCGTTTTCAAAAGAAATGACATTTGTTTTCCTTCTTATGGTAAATAAAATTTTGATTTGTTAAAAACTATTGCAATCCTAAATAAATCACAATTACACAGGTGTAACATTTAACCTAAACTACGTCAGTGCTTAAAACGTACCAATCAAGATCTTCTACTCCAATGAATTAAAGGTAACTTTTGATTTAAAATTAAATTGAGATTACCCTAACTTACTTATAAATCATTCACTCATTCACCATCTACTATCTGTGGTATTAATACTTACCTGGAAATCCAAATCTGAACCTGAAAGAAAAGGTATACAGACATACATTACCTGACCCTGTTTACAACAAATTGAAGCAACATCTATACAATTTAAAGTAAACATCAGTGAGTAATTTTTATCCTACATTTCCAAATCGAGTATTGGAGGGGGCAATCAATTAAATAATTAATAAAATCGAATTAATTAATAAATTATTAATCTATAAGTTTTATAAATATAAAAATTGAATATCAATAAAAAAAAAACATAGAAAAAAAAAACAATATAAGAAGAAAAACTTTATAAAAAGAAAAAGGAATTTGACATGATTTTATTTGTTTGGAAGTGCTGACACCCCGAACCGACGAACTACACCGTACCTTTGACAAGCATGCCATCATTTGTCACAAAAAGCCTTCCAAGGTATCTCCTCTTTTAGATATTGGAAATCTTACCGTTACAACGGTAAATTTAAAATTAGCCAGTAAGTAGCTTTCAAACTGTAGTGTGATTTATAAGTGTATTGCCTACAAAATCCTGGCATCCATTTTGTGAAAAGTTGAATACCTATGTAATCAAAATAGTTGGTTCCTACTAATTCGGTTTTAAGTCCGATTGATCTTCAACCGATAAATTTATCTCAAACCGGTAAATCACTCTAAGGGAAATCCTCGAATAGGCTTACGAGTTTTAAATTGACACACATCACGTTTTAATCGATTTCTGAGAATCGTAAAACACACCGCAGTGGAACGAACTGTTCAAAGCTATTTGGCATCTCATCTAAACGCATTAAACTGATACATTGAACAGTGTCAAGTACTACTGCGGAGAATTTTTATAGGAATGGAGGATTCCGACATGGAATTTTGAGAGTGGGTTAAACATCGAGGAATCACACACTTAATGAACATAAGTGGCATCCCATCTAAGATCATTAAACTCTGCCAAATTACTTTCTAAACTCATTAAACTGATACATTGAACAGTGTCAAATTACGACTGAATAGAATTTTCTGCATTTTCTTCAACATCCTGTTCGAATTGATTATGGTATCAGTAAATATCAAAACCGACAATCTTTATCTTAATCTTTCAGTCAAAACAGCATTTGCTGATGATATTGACTTTATTATGCTGAAATCCACCGAAGATGCTTAGGTGGGCTTCGAAAGCTCACCTAAGCATCTTCGACGGACGACGTGAAATTGCTTAACATACGAAATTGGAAAATGAAGCGCCTGGAAAAACGTTATTAACAAAGACGAATTTGACTTAAGGTTCGTCGCTACAAAGAAAAGCAAGTATAAGAGGTTAATTTTGTTCATTATAAACCCTATAACAGCGCATGGATGGTAAATGTTTTACAATGTAAAATGAAAAAAAAAATTTATTTTTCAATACGATTATTTAAAAAAAATTGCTATATTTTTTTTATTTGTTCTAATAATACTATAAGAAGAAATTATCTTAGACATATGAAAATATTTTCGGTAATTTAAAATTAATGAACAATTAATTAGTTGAAACAATCTAAATAGCAAACAAAATTTTTGACCACAGTTAGAATATACAACCTTAAGAAAATTAACTCATATTTGAAAAAAAAATATACCTAGGGGAGTACCATTAATAATTTACAAAGTATGTCATGACTATACTCTGTGTTGGTTATTCGGTTAGTAGCTTAGTTAGTTAGTTTGTTCTAGAACCTACAGAAAGTATACATATTTTTATATGTAAGGAAATGTTTTAAATTCAGGCTATTAACAACTGTTTGTTTTATATGTATGTTGTCTTTGTTACTTATGTAAACATTGCTGTACAACAGCGAAGATGTACTTTCCTATTAATATACTTGCTTTGGGATGAAGTAAAATAATAGAGGGTGAATACATTCTAACATACATTGAATATAATACAATAATTACAGTTCTATGTTATTAAGATAATAAAAGTAGGAGTTTTTCGTATATACAATTTTGAGCGCAAAACAACAAAATTTCGTACATACATATATGTTTATATAATGACATTTAGTATTTTACATATTATATTTAATTACCTTAAACATATTAGAAACATTTAAAATTATTAATTTTTTCCAACAAGTAAATGTTTATTATGAAGAATTCTTAAAAAAATACCTTAATTTTGTACAGCTTAGCTTATTCACATATACTAATTTTACATAGAACATTTGAAGTATTCTTTTACGTTTTTTTTTTGTGTTAAACACAAATGATTTCTAAAAATATCTTAGTTATGATATTTCAACTATTGTTATGCTGACGATCCTTTTGACAGAATCGATATTACAGTCCCAGTTGATACTTTCCAGTCCCTTGATCTACCAATATGATTCGTTATGTTCTCATTCCTTTGAGGAGTATAATTTTTAGCATCTGAATAGGCTACAATCCGTTCTATATAGCTTGCTCATCACAGACGCTTCGGACAGATCATAGTTAGTATATTAATTTTATTCCTCTAATAATATGCAGCAGAAGTTGGAAATTGAGCGTGATTTGAAAACTTTCTTATATTGAACTGCCCAAGTCACACGGTCTGACCAATTCAACTCTTAGACCATTTCGTTTAATATTTCCCTTTATATGAC
>HF685123.1:29940-40264 GCA_000341915.2 Megaselia scalaris
GTGTCTGGTTTTTAAAATTTTTTTGGCTGAGTGAAGTACTGATCCCCTTTTTAAGTCAGAATTTCTAACAAATTTCAGTTCTGTTTACTAAATGAAGACTTTATTATGGTCTGCTTCTAGAAGTGCTGAGGATAACACTCTTTATGAAAAATTTAAATTTCTAATATCAAGAAATTCCTTTAGGGACAATGCTTAGAGATTAGTAAGAATTTCTAACAAATTTCAGCGATTGATACCTTTTATTGAATCCAAATTTATTGTAGGGCCTATATGAAAAACTTTGAGGGCAACACTCCCTATGAAAAATTAAAATTCCAAATATGAAGAAATTCATTTACAGACAATTCTTAGAGAAGTAAGAATATCTAACTAATTTTAGCCATTCAAAATTTTTACTGAATGAAGGCTTATTGTAGGGTCTATTTCTAATAGTATTGAGGGTAACATTATCTAAGACAAAATCAAGGAATTAATTTACGGACAATTCTTAGAGAACTAAGATTTTTTTTTTAATTTCAGCTATGAATCCGTTTTAATAAATGAAGACTTATTCTAGGGTCTCTTTCTAGAAGTACTGAGGGTAACACCCCCTTTTTTTTGAGAGAAGTAAAAAATTCTTAGAGAACAATGTCTTGATGTTAAATTTCTTGAAAAACATTCTAGCCCACAGTGCACCCACCGATGTCGCTGTTATTTCCATGATAAATAGTTTAGTTTTCCAACAATTTCCCTGGAAAAATACATATTTAAATTGCCCTCTCTCAGAATTCTTTTTTTTTTTTTCTAAACTTTGCATTTTTTTCTGTAATTTTTCTAGCCAGAAGTGGAACAGAAAATTATTATACAATTTTCAATTTAGTGCTTCTGAATTCACATTATGGAAGTTTTTAGTTTTGTTGGCTGTTGAAAGAAGGAAAGATTTCCTTTCGCGGACATGTTGCAAGACGATGAGATAGGACTCCATAGAAAGAATGAATGAAGTTTCTTGTTTTAATTTACTTTTGGGATGAAGAAGAATTAAAAGTTTTGAGGTATTTAGTTTTATAACTAGTTTTATTTTTGTGATCCTCTTCCAACGTTTAGGGTTTTCAAGATGGTTGCAGAGATATCATAAAAGTTTTGAATTATGGAAAGGTGTGTTTTCTGTAGTCTTTAAAGTTTTGAAATATTTAAATAGGATTATATAGTTTTATTAATTTGCTTTTATATAATATTATGTGTGGGCGGATTTATTGGATTTCATTTAAATTTTGAAGGATTTAAGAGTCAGAAAGTTTCTTCCCATCATTATATAATTAGACAGGTATAAAATATCACATTACAAAGCTAATTTAAAAATTTAAACAAAAGAATGGCAATTTCATTTAGTTTTTTAACTGAAAGTTTTGTAATTGCTATACAATAATAGCGTTCTTAGAACAAAAGGACTAACAAGAAAATGGCAATTTCATTACAAGGCTGAAAAAAGGATAACAAATGTTGAAAGATTAAAGAACAGATGTTGAGAGGTAAACTTTGAACTTGAAATGAGAGGGAAGTAATAGTATTTTCCTCTTCCTTTGAAACACTTTTTGCCCTAGAAATAACATCTGCTAATGCTATTACTTAATATCGATAATATTTGCCAAGATTTTTATTTTTTTAGAGAATGATTTGTGTCGAGGTCCTTTTTATTACATATTTTCTTTGAGATTTTAAGATATTGAAGGTAATTGTGCTTTTGATTTTATAGAGAATCATCTGGTGATACGTATTATAGATTTTCCATAGAAACATTAGATAATAGGTAGTAGTTTCCTTATGAGAGATGCTTCAGAAGTTCTGGATTACCATCATAGCATTTCATTTGCAGTAGTGAGAATATGATAGAGAGCTAGCAGAAGAGACTGCCTACTCTGCTACTTTTCAAAGAAATCAACATAACTTCTAGGTAAAAAAGTAAGAACTCTCCTAACGTTCTGAGTAAGATTCTACATAGGACTATTCTTATATTCTCAGGAGATACTTCAAAGTGAAATGTACCTTCCTTAAATGGGTATTATCCACTTCTAATATAAAGACATATGAACAGAATTCAATTCTTTGATATAGACATAAAAACTATTGTCGATGATATAGAAGGAGATACTTTAAGAGAAAGATAACCTCTTATGTGAATACTACCCTCGGCAGAGGTTCAATATAAATTGTTCTTCTCATAGGAAATCAAGTTATAGCTTTTTATATAGGACTAAGTCTTATATTCTCAGGAGGAACTTTTAAGCCAATTGTACCTTCCTTAGATGGGTATTACCCACTTCTAATGAAAAGACCTATGAACGAGACTAACTTTTTTGATACAGAAATAAAACTAATCTCGATGAAACGTGGATGCTATCCTCTACAGAGTTAAATAAACAGTGTTCTTCTCATAATAAATCAGATTTACATATGAAAAGTATTATATTCTCAGGAGGAACTTCTAAGGGTGTTCCCCTTAGATGGGTATCACCCACTTATAATCACAATTAAATAGGATTCAATTCTTTGATACAGAAATAAAAACTGGTATCGATGAAATAGAAAGAGCTGCTTACAAAAAATAGGACTACCTAGGACTATTCTTATATTCTCAGGAGGAACCTCTAAGGAAAGGGTAGCCTCCTTAGATGATTATTACCATCTTTAAATGCAAAGGCATATAAACAGAATTAAATTTTTTGAGTATAGAAGTAAGAACTGATATATTTAAAACTAAGTCTTATATTGTCAGGAGGAACTTATAAGAAAAGGGTTAATTCCTTAGATGGCTATTACCTACTTCGAATGTAAAGACATATAGATTTACACAATTCAATTGTGGGTATTATCCACTTCCAATGTAATATAAAGCGAATTCAAATCTTTGATGTTAATGTAACCCTCCGCAAAGTTCTTTTAAAATTGTATTGCTCACAGAAAATTAGATAGTACTATGTAAAAGGTTATACCTTTCATGACTAAGTCTAATATTCTTATGAGGAACTTCTATATGAAGGGTAACCTCCATAGATGGGTATTACCAACTTGTAATGAAGGTATAACATTCTATATAGGACTAAGTCTTATATTGTCAGGATGAACTTCTATGCAAAGGGTAAAATTATATGATACAGAAGTAAAACTGATGGCTATGAAATAGAAGGAGTTACTAAAAAAGAAAACAGCTATTCTTATATTCTCAGTAGAAACTTCTAAGCAAAGGGTAACCTCATTAGATGGGTATTACCCATATAAATATAAAGAGAAGTCAATAAAGAGAGTAAATTCCTAATGTGAATGTTACCCTAGGAAAAGTACTATAAACATTGTTTTTCTTTTCTCATAAGAAATGAGATATATAGTCTTATATCAGCTGGAACTTCAAGGGTAACCTCCATAGACGGGTGTTACCCACTTCCAATGTAAAAGCATATACATAGAATTCAATAATTTGAATACAGAAGTAAGAACTAATGGCGATGAAATAAGAGGAGGAGCTACTTAACATTATATCTAAAAAACTACAAATATTTTGAAAAAAAAAATAAAATTTTAATGAAAACCAAAGCAAATTTGTTAAATTAAAAACAAAAAGCAAAAAAAAATCACAAATAAAACAAAAAAACTGAGGGTAAAATTTACAAATATTATGACTTATTTGATCAGGATGGGCACACAAAATGGCGTCATTATTCAATACTATGAAACACAACCAAGGGCAATGGGGAAATGTTGTGTCGTTTTGTGACTTGATTGGTTTGTTCAAGGATGGGCGGGGCGTTATGGGCGACACGGGCGGGGTTCATATATTTTTTTTTAATTATGGGCGTTTTCGGGCAAATAGATAATATAAATAACAAAATGTATTTTTATTATGTTAAACAAAAGGCATCACTTTCATTCAAAACGATTAAACTCACGTCAGGTATATGTTGAATATGATGTGGGGGCATTGCGCCCGGCGGCCCCATATGAGCCCCTTTTACTAATGGATCCGTTAAACCTGATATCCCGGCGTGTAGGTGATTACCAGCAGCCAATGCTAGTGGAAATACTGTGCAAGTCTACAGATTTTTGTGGTATATTGGTGGTGTTTTTGGTGGAGTTTTTTGATTGAGATTCATGTTGTTTGTAGTTCGAATGTTGTGTGTAAAGTTGTTGTTTTTTTTGTATTTTTTTTATATTTTTTTTTAGATTTTTGACAGAGTTTTGTATAAAAAGAAAGGGGGGTTTCAAATTTTTAAATAAATTACCATTTTACAAATACTAAATTTAACATATAAAGAAAAATATTAAAATTAAAATAAAAGTTAGCGCATATTTTTTATGTTTAAATATTAAGGATGTTAGGGAGCGGTGGCGGGGATCGGGCACTATGGGGTTCATCAATATTTTTGTTTCATTTTGTAGAGGGCATAAGGGCGAAGGCTGTAGAAGGGGAACCCCGAAAATATGCAAAGAAACAAAAACAAAACAGGGAATGGGCAGCAGAAAGTTTAGTTTCTGTCTGGCTTCATTTGAGTGAGGAGATGAGTTAAAATAAATGTAGAAAACGTATGTAGATTTGGATAATTACCTCTTGGGCTGGAACTGCATAATTCCCTTGAATAGTGTAGGCTTGGCCATTTGCAAGGATTACTGGCCCGGACACTTGAGGTTTTGGCCTATATGGAATTGTCGCTCCTTTCGGTGGTGACTGAAATGGAAGAATAGATTTACATTTGGTTTATATATTTTTGATTTTTGCAAATATTCAGTTAGAGACAATAATAAAAATACATTGATTTATTTAGTTTTATGAAAATATTTTAAAAAAGTATATAAAAAAATATAAAATCATAAAAAGATTCAAGATTCTTAGTGAGATTCCAAGATTCAGGGTTCGCACAAAAAAACAACTGTATTCCTAAAGCCAGGAATCTATTGGAATCTCGTACACCTTCTAAGAATCTTCCGAAAGAATCTTTTGAATCTCGAACGCTTTCCTATTAAGTTGTTTGTGAAGAAGGGAACACATTTAATCAAATTACCAATAGCTCCTATCATCTAAGCATTTTGTTCCTTACCCATATGCACAGAATTTGCAGTTTTGAAGTGACCTAAAGTTTGCAATCTAATCGCAGACTTTACAGCTGTTGCTTCACTGTATAAATCTATAGGTTCAATGTCCAAAATGACTTCAAGAGCTGTAATGAGGGTCTCATGCAGCTCTCGTGCCTAATAGAGCCGATCTTGGGACTCCTGATACTATTACCTTGGCAGATGCAGTTTTAGTAGCATTCCATCAACCTAAGCAAACATATGTCAGTATCGGGATAATAATTGAAGTATAAATCAACATTATTATCATTATCATCTGAGATTTAAGCCCCACGTTTTGCCTGCACAGCTATTGGATGCATCCTATGTATGTTTTCTTCCATATTTTCTCAATGTTTGATTTCGAGTACAGTTTTTTTATCGATTACTGACTTTTTAGCTTAAACTTATAGCTGCAACGCTACTTTATCAAGTCTATGTAACCTAAGAGGATTTCTTAGTAAATAGATCTAAATCTGTCTTTGATACATTTGTTTCTAGTCTGTTCCTCCTTGACTAATGCACTCTCGATCAAATCCGTTATTGTATTGCCCTCAGGCAATTATAATAACTTAATCTGTGTAACCTACTGTTGTTATCCCTTAATTTTCCAGTTTCTTGAGAAGCATTGCCATTGCCTGTGTGGCAGCTCTCCTAATATGCTTACTTCCTTAATCGGTATATAATCCTTGAAGCATATGTTCAATAGACTTTATTAAACCTAATTCAATATCAACTTGATTCTATCATTGAAGAAACATTACCATCCTTAAAGACTCCTTTAATGTCAAGAAATGCTGCTAGAGATAGTTCCTTTCTATCTTCTAAATCTATCTTCTAAAAGTCTATAACCATTTAAAATATGCGTGTTGTGACTTGGACAATCGGTTTGAACCAAAATTGCTCCTTCTGTCATTTCAGAGCTACCTATGCTTCTACAGAATATGGAAAATGTGTATCCATTAAAATCCTCATCAATACTTTCTGCTCAACTTCCGTCAGCCTTTTTTAGACCTTTAACTTTGAGGCACCATTAACTTTATCGATGCCCTCACAAAAGGACACCCATGAGTCCTTCTTAGCCCTCCTGATGATGATAACAAAGTTTTTTTCCTTTTTGTACATACCCTGAACATTCTTTAAAAGTTTCCAGGACTCTACAAGATTTCAAGATTCTTGAAAAGATTCTAGTATCTAGTGAGTAACTTCAAATATGAAGACAATAATATGAATAGCATATGAAAATAAAGAACTCTTCTATAAAAATATTTTAATTCTATATAATTAAATATGAATCTCGAAAAACGTTTAAATTAACATAAAATATTTAACCTAGAAATCCATTGAATTGTCTCAAAACATTATTAAAAATTGTAAATTTGTTATAAGAAACATTAAAAAAATAAATAATAATAAAAAAAACCAATAATTAAAAATACCAATAATTACCTCAAGCATAACTAAGCATATCTGATATATGCACTGGGTTATCTGATCAGCAGTACCACTTAGTGTAACAGCACGCTCTGTTGAATTTGGTAGCATTTCACTGGCAACTTGTATAGAACAACCTGTTGTGTTACGGATTTCTTTGATTTTCGAACCGCCCTTTCCTAAAAGTAAATGGTAGATGATTTTTTTTATTTAATTTCTCTTTTTTCTTGGAAGGTTATTTCATGATTTGTAATGTTTTTATATTCTTAGCATTTAACATTTTTTGAAGATTTCAATTATAGTATTATAGAAGATGATGAATATACTTAAAATTCCACAATCTTTTTCAATTACTTTCAAAAGTTGTGTTAATAGAAGTTAATTGAAGAAAAAAAATTTTAATTCCAAAAAAAAAAATAAGAAACTTTTTAAAATTTAGGATAAAAATTGAAGTCGCGCTTTGGAACATCTTAGTAAAATATAAAATACATCTTTTAAAATAATCTATGTCATGGAAAGGCAAAGCGTAGTATTTAGTTAATTATTAACCTAATTTACATGAAATGAACATCCGTAACTTACGTAATTTACGTAAATAACTGAAGTATGGAAGTAGTTAATTACTTACGTAATTTACGAATAAATGACGCTTTTAAATTACATAAATTACAAACAGTGCCCATTCCTGATCTAAGTTTTAAAAATATTTATCCACATCCCTTTTTTACGAATATTATTCTTGTTTAAACTAAAAAAATAGAAAATATTATTGTAAAAATGAATTAATGATTGTTAAAATGAATTACGTAATTATGCCATTAATTACAAAATTACAAATGTAACGTAATCAAAGTGGAAATAAATTTAGGGTACTTTTGTCTCCAATCATCTAAAAGAATTTTTACCAACAAAAACAATAAATTTGAAAGATTTTTTCAATTGTTTTAGATAAATATATTATTTCAATTAATTCAATTATACTTGTAATTAAATTCTTTTAATGTAAGAAATTTAATTTAAATAACAAGATTGTGCTTTTTTTTTTAATTTAAAGAAAGCCAACGACAGGTTATGAAAAGAATGAAAATAGATGGCGCTGTTTATATCAAAGAACGTTCAAGATCAAATACACATACTCTTCTCTGTCTTGTTCTTTTGCTAATCATGTTGAAGTGAAAGGTTTTTGTTTGATATTTGAAAAACTGTTAAAATTTTAGAAAGAGATAGAGGCTAGTTTTAACGTACTTCTAAATAAGCTCTCAAAAATTTTCAATTAGAAAGCTATTCTTTCCAGAGAAAAATACAAAAGCCATTACTTTAGCAATAACGTTATGGACTGCGATATAACGTGGAATGTCAGAACCTTGACTAGATTAGAAGTTAAGCTAAATCTGAAGAACGTGCTCCAAATATAGAAAATGGACATCACGGCTCTGCAAGAGTTCAGATGGAAAGGAAACGATCAGGATGAAGACAGAAGTCAGAGTCGATTTGGCATTTACTATCTTTTGTATAAGATGGTTTTGTTATATGAGCTGAAATTAGATTTTGTGCCTCGATGGGGCTTATTAACGAGAGATAATTCATGTTCCAAATAAAAGCCAAACTTTTTTATAACTTTATAATTTGCGTCCATGCTCCTCTTCTATAAATGATCTAATACTAATAAGCTTTGCTGAATTCAGGAACACTGTGGTAAAGAGTACATGCTTCCCTCACACCCAAGTCCATCTTAAAACATGGGTATCACCAGATTGAATCACTAAGACCAAATAGATTACAACACATCAGCTTTGAGCGCCGAATCGATCACATTTCGCTATAAGGAACTAGTAACATCACGATTGGAAACTCTTTTGGACAGCCCAGATGTCCTGTTGGAAATAGTGTATGGAAGTGGAAAGAACAACACACATAAATGCTTTGAATGCAGAAACCTCAAAGACCTTCAGGTTGGAGAGACGAGGAGTATGATAAAGCTGTTGTCGAGGAATATATGCTTTATCAGAAAAAAGTCCAAAGAAACACGAGGGCTACGAAAGGGCGTGTTTTAAAACAAAAGGAGGGAGTTTGTGAAATCGGTTAGTCAAAAGAAAAGGATATTAGATATGGATATTGGCTAGGCAAATGAAAAGGATATTGAAGAAGTTTGAAGTTGGAGTTTATGGAAGAACTCAGACAGGAAAATTCTACGAGAACGTCAAGCTTATGCTATGGGAAGCGAACTACTGAACGGTAACGAAATTGAGGTGTTCCTCAAAAAAATCAACCATACTAGTTCCGAAATAATGAAGATGACTTTCTAGTAACTAGAACCCATATGTCATCAGAATTGTTGGTTCCTTATGTATGCGATTTTGTGCCTGGATAAACTTTTCACGTTTAGACGAATCCTTGAAAAATTTTCATAGGGATGAGTTATATCGAGCAATGAACCATTTTGGCATACCAATAAAACTCATCAATTTAAGCCAAATGGCGCTGTCATATAAATGGGATTTTGCAAAGGTTGCAAGAGGAGTCTCCAAAAAGTTCCAGACTTTAATACGCTAATAGACGCTAATAACATGATCACCAGACAAATACTGGTCTAGGTAAACGAAATTGACTTTGTCAGAAGAACAACAGAAAGTTTAGCTTCAGGGTTTCAGAAATAACTAAGAATATTTCTCCCAAAAAATTGCAGATTTTCAAATTTTTTCTTTTAACAAAACAAAATGTTGAAAATTTGAATAAAATTTAAAAAAATAAACAACACTTTCAATTGTTAAAAAACTAAAATATTTGAATTATAACAATAATTGTAAAGTACGCTAAGCTATAAATATGTCTGTCTCTTTCAATAGAACTAGTAGGAGAACAAGAAAGAGGCAAATATATTTTTATGTCAGAATTATCTATTTCATAGTATGGAATGCTTCGTCGTTTTCTCAGCGCCATCTATTATCCCTTTTCGCTGCTTACTACTTTACATATTTGTCATAAAAACAACGCCATCTATTGCAAAACTTACCAATTAATGAGCCACATTGGCTAGCTGGTACAATTAAACGGATAGGTATTTGAGTCTTTCCACCGGATGTTCCGACATCATTAAATTGTGAGCACCACTGAAAAAATAAGAACAAATTATGAAATAAAACTGAACACCTGCCATTTTTCAACTTTTTATACCTCTTCGAACTTTTTTGTGATAAGGGAGAATGCTGTATAAATTGCACTGGTTGTACCTGATACAGTCACTATACGTTCTGGACAGGATCCATCTGATATATTTATTTTAGCTCCCGACTAAAAATAAGCAGCAAAAAAAGGACATTTTACAAATAGAATTTATACAATTTATTACATTTTGTGCACTGTCAGGATATTATTAAATTTAAGACCTTTAAGAGTAAACAACCCCAATATAACAATTAACAAAGTAAGTAACTAAAAAGTTGCAATAATTGGTTTAAATATAAATCCGATTAAATGTTTATGGAACAAAGAAAATAAAAATTCATAATTGTTTAAATGCTCTACTTTTTTGTCTATGTTTATTTAAAAACAAATAATAAATATTTAATTACTTTGACTTGAAAAGTATTAAATTTAATATTATTTCCAGTGCCTGAAATATTTTGCTATATCTAAAAGATATAATATTTTTTTACAAACCTCTTCACGAAACCTGTTTACAATTTCTCCTTTCTTTCCAATAATACTTCCAACTTCCTGGAATTAGAGAAAATAAAAAGAATTAGTTAAAACTATACATTTTATGGCTGCAAATAGCATAGTCTGATAGGCAGATGTGGTCCCAGGAATT